>AWOL01S0079503.1:4484-25137 GCA_000715115.1 Nicotiana otophora | reverse complement strand
CAATTTATGCTTTACAGTTGTTGTATGACTTGCCGGGGTAATTGGTTCGGGTCCGGTGAGGTTTTGAAATGAATTGAGACACTTAGTCTCCAAGATGAAAACTTAAGTTGAAAAGATTGACCAGATGTTGACTTATGTATAAACGATCTCGGAATAGAGTTTTGATGATTCCAATAGTCCGGTATGGTAATTTTGGACTTAGGAATGTGTCCGAAAAATTATTTGCAAGTCTGTAGTTAAATTAGGCTTGAAATGGCTAAAATAAAAATTTAAGTTTGGAAGTTTGACCGGGGAGTTGACTTTTTGATATCGGAGTCGGAATTCGATTTTGGAAATTTCAATAGGCCCATGTCGTTTATGACTTGTGTGCAAAATATGAGGTCAATCGGACTTGATTTGATAAGTTTCGACATCGAATGTAGAAGTTGAAAATTCTTAGTTTCATTAAGCATGAATTGGGGTATAATTCATGGTTCTAGCATTCTTTGATGTGATTTGAGGCCTCGACGAAGTTCGTATAATGTTTTAGGACTTGTTGGTATATTTGGTTGAGGTCCCGGGGGCGTCGGTTGAGTTTCAGGTTATTAACGGATCAAATTCGGACTTAAGGAAATGTTGGAATTTTTCTGTTGCTGATGTCTTTGCACCTGCGCATGAGGAACCGCAGGTGCGATCTCGCAAAAGCGAGCTTGGTTGCGCAAAAGAGGAATTGGCTTAGCAAGGGCAGGGGTTGCAGGTGTGCATGCAGGACCGCAGAAGCGGACTCGCACCTGCAACGAGGTGATGGTAGAAGCGGAAGTGAGAGGGGAAGGATCTCATCGCAGAATTGGCTTGGTTCCGCAAATGTGAGGCCGCAGAAGCAGACCTCTTGTCCGCTGAAGCAAAATAAGTCGCAGAAGCGGGAACCGCAGAAGCGGCTTAGTGAACCGCAGAAGCGAAAGAACTGGATAGAGTACAAAATAGAAGGGTCCGACATTTTTGTCATTTTGGACATTCCAAACACGGTTTTGGGTGATTTTCAGAGAGAATTCACGGGAAAAGTTGAGGTAAGTCACTTTTGATCATTTTTTGTCAATAATATTAGATTATCATTGAGTATTTCGACTAGATTATGTATTTTTTAGGTAAAATTAGAGGATTTGGGCCTAGGAATTTGAAAATGAGATTTGGGGATTTTAAGGTCGAGTTGTTATCGGAATTTGGTAAATTTGGTATGGTTGGACTCGTGGTTGAATGGGAGTTCTTATTTTGTAATTTTTGTCAGGTTTCGAGGCGTGGGCCCCATTGGCGATTTTTGAGTGTAATTTAATTTATTGGAAAAATTTCTATTTTGATATGGAATTAATTCCTATAAGTTGTGTGGACTGAATCAAATTAATTATACTAGATTTGAGCTATTCAGAAGTTGATACGCGCATAATGAAATTTTTGTAGCATTCTTTAGCTTGCTCGACATTGGATTCGGCTTGTTCGAGGTAAGTAACTCTTCTAATCTTGGAGCTGAGGGTATGAACCCTGACTATACGTATTATGTGTTTGGTGTTGAGGTGACGTACATGCTAGGTGACGGGCGTGTGGGCATGCACCATGTGAACTGTGACTCCGTTGTTTCTGTGGTACTATGTAGTTACCTGAACTTATTTGTAATTATGAAATCTCTAGTACTAGAGTTATCGAGTTGTGATTCATGTTAGAAACCATGTCTAGGCTACATGCTATTCTGTTGGGACCCACTGAGGTCATTACTTCTGTTGAGCTATTTGCTTACATTGCAATGTCATACTCAGTCATATTCATTCATTGCATATCATATCTCAGTCTCTGTTGTTATTTATTGATACATCATATCATCATTTTGGGCTAGTTCATATCATTGCGAGCCCGAGAGACTGGAGAGGTTGATGACTGAGTGAGACCGAGGGCCTGATTTTGAGATATTGATACTATAGCACATGAGTTGTTCGTACAACACGTGAGTTATCCGTGCGGATTTTAGTGCTTGGGCTGAAGGAGCCCCTCCGGAGTCTGCACACACCCCCAGTAGGCGTGGTTGATTTATATTGAGGGATGGATCTTCCCTGAATATGGATCTTGTCCGAATCATTTATACCTGGGGATGGATCTTCCCCACTGGATGGATTGGCCCTACTCGGTACTGAGTGGTTGATGGTCAATTGATATATATATTTCGGGATGGATTTTCCACGGGCCGGATTGGCCATATACAGTAGCGAATGATTGAGCATGATGAGTGGAAAGTGTGAGATAGTGAGATTGAGTACTCTGAGAGTGTGAGTACATGAGTTCATCTATGAGATACATTGCATTGATATGCACACATTATATACATGCATAGAGATATATTTTCCTCATGTTGTACGATATCCGGTCATTCATGACATCTCACACATGTTGACATATGGGCATAGAGATGTATTTTACCTCTGCTATCTAGAAAGAAAAAATGGAACATCTTATCTATTGTTGAAAGGATTTTTGGAAAAAATAATTACTGTTTTCAAACTTACTCATATTTTTGGCAATTTCGGTAAACGACTTGGGTTTTCACTGATATACTTGAAAGGCAGAACTATTTTTAAAAATCATGATTAAGCTGAGCATTCTATATCTGGGTTACTTCTTTTATTACTTTTTTTGCGTTGTTATGGACTGTTGTCGGCTACTGGTGTTGGACCCGACCTTTGTTCCAGCTCGTCACTACTTTCAACCTAAGATTAGGTTTGTTACTTATTAAGTACATGGGGTCGGTTGTACTCATACTACACTTCTGCACCTTGCGTACAAATGTTGGTTGCCGATGTTGCTGTGATCGACGGGAGCTGGAATTGAAGACATACCTGCGTTCCGGTTGTAGCTGCCTCTTATTCATGGTAGCCTTAGATTTATAAAAATCTATTTATGTACATTTCGAACAGATAATGTATTTATTTCATACCAGCTTTGTAAATTCTAATCTTAGAAGCTCATGATTTGTACTACCAGTCCTTGGGAAATGTATAAGATTCAGATAATTTCTTTTACTTAATTGTCTTATTAAATATTATTGGAATTGGATAGTTATTAGTTTGCTTACCTAGCGGGTTGGGTTAGGTGCCATCACGACTTGTTGGATTTTGGGTCATGACAATGTGGTATCAGAGCTCTAGGTTTAGAGGTTCTTCAAGTCATGAGCAAGTGTCTAGTAGAGTCTTACGGATCGGTATGATGACGTCCATACCTATCTTCGAGAGGCTACAAAGCATTTAGGATAAACTTCCCATCTTTCTTTCCTTATCGTGCAGTATTGGTTCAGCTTGAAGCGTAACTCTTTAAAATTCCTTCCACGTATTCGTATGCGCACATGAGCGCTCGGTATCAATTGTGCGTCGACAGCTTGTGATTCCATGGATGAAGTGCGAGATGTGA
The DNA here is from genome assembly GCA_000715115.1 of Nicotiana otophora. Classification (NCBI taxonomy): domain Eukaryota; kingdom Viridiplantae; phylum Streptophyta; class Magnoliopsida; order Solanales; family Solanaceae; genus Nicotiana; species Nicotiana otophora. Next base: position 21,711 of record AWOL01S0079503.1, on the reverse strand, counting down.
TTTCTGTGTGCTAATGATGGGGCCATTCTGTAGGACTTGAGGCCGTGTTATGACTGTGGCTTGAGCATGGGGATTTTGGTTGTGTGATCACATGCTTTTGGACCTATACATCCGGTAGTGTCCCTATGAGTGGAATTAGTGACTCAATGAGTGGCTGGATGGCTATGTGATGAGTATGCTGTGACTGCGAGATGTGTTCCTATGGTTTGAATGTGATGAGAAGAGTTTGCTTGAGATGTAAAAAGGACCATTGGGTGTTTGATTTTGTCTTGATTTGATGTATACTCTCGATTTATGAGTGCATTGGAGGTTCTTTCATGTTGTTTATTTGTGGAATGAATTAGGTTCTCATGCCTCGTTGGTGAGTTCAGACTCAGAAAGATTAACCGATTGCATAGTAATTGTGACTGCGAAAGGGTATAACAAGATACCAATTTGAGACTAAGCAGGTGGGTTATCCACTGCAGAGTAATCTATGTAGGTTTGTTCCTTATAATGGGAGTGGAGAGTTTCTTTTCTGCCAGCGGGGCGTATGTGTTGAGATTGGAATTTGAATCTGGTTGAGGAAGTTGACTTGAGTGTCAAGAGAATGAATATGAGCTTAGCGGATGATTGAGGTATTTTTATGGTTAGCGTTGTATGCGCTTGAGAAGAATTTTCGTTGAACTGACTGTGGTATTATGGCAGTAATAGAGTATGGGTATTGTGAGTTATTGAGTGTTTTAATCTATGGCTTTGAGCCAAGTGGGGGAGCCTGCTATTGACAATTCAATTCATGGTTATATGTTAAATTTTAGTTTTAGTCTAAGGCATACTTGTGGATTAGTTATGACTTGCAGAGGTTGAGATCGAGGATGACTCGAGTACTGAATTCCTAAATAGAGGTTATATTGCNCTGCTATTGACAATTCAATTTCATGGTTATATGTTAAATTTTAGTTTTAGTCTAAGGCATACTTGTGGATTAGTTATGACTTGCAGAGGTTGAGATCGAGGATGACTCGAGTACTGAATTCCTAAATAGAGGTTATATTGCGCTTTATGAGTATATGAAAATCATGGGATGAGTGAGTTATTATTTTTGAATGATGTAGTGTGCACGGAGTATGAATTTGATCGTTAGTGTTAAGGCAGGGTTACCTCTTTGAGTGTTGTTGTGCTAATGGGGCACGTGTCTTTCAGCCCGTTTGGGTGGTGCAGCTTAGATTTGAGCAAACTGTGCGACTCCCGAGAAGGTTCTAATGGGTTTGAGATTTATATGTAGCAATCAAGAATTGTTCTGATTTTGTGTATGGATAGTATATGAGATTTACATTTAATGGTGCCGCACTTGCTTTAATTCTGTATGACTATGGAATCTACATTCCAGTATAAGAAAGGTAAAAGAACAATTTTAAATTCACATAAGGTATTTCAGAGTGGATATCTCGGTTATGTTATTTATGTGGTGCTTAAGAAGAATACAATGACTTATGGGCCTTAGGGCGGTGTGGTTTTATGTTAGGCTGTCTTATAGTGAGCTTTGGGTAAGGATCGTAGTGTTCTGACAAGGAGAAGTGTCAACTTGAGGGTGATTCAGAAGAAACTCAGAGAGAATAGAACAATTGGGTACTAGATAGACCAGTATGGTAATGGTATGCTCGGTTCTTTTGGGTGATTATGATGTGGTGAGGCTCTACAGATGTTTTGGTGGCAATATTCTTAGGTTTTGTGATCTGTGTGTCTTGGTCGAGTTAGAGGAATTCAACTCTGATAGCTTGGTTATGTGCAAATTGATTTCAAAGTGTTCTTGATGGTTTCTACCATGGTTTGAACCAGATATTTTCTATCGGTGTGGGGAACGTGTTGTGTATAGTAATTTCCTCCTGGAAGGAAGAAAGAGGAAGGATTCTAAATGACCGGGTATGTAATTTGCTGGTGACTCAGAGTTTTAATGAGGTTCTTGTGCCTTCATGTAATGGCCTAATAGAGGAGGCACGTGGAGTGATACTGAGATTTGCACGTGCAAGTATATGGTTCAGTTTTGAAGGGATGGTCATGAATTCTTAGACAACACGGGCGGTTCCAAATGACTAGATGAATACTATTACTACTTGGTATTGCATGAGAAGGGTGCGTATTTCAGAAGGCACATTGTGTTTTGACTTATAGATGTTTCATTAGTATTGCGGTACTCACCTAGTTGATAGACTGTTGGTATTCGAATATTTGCTATGTGGCACGGAAAGTTTTTGGAAGAATTCCTCATGGGTTGATTGTGCATAAAAGATGTGTTAGTCATTCGAGTGCTGGAGTTGGGACCAGTTACGGTGATTCATGTGTCCTGTGAATTTGGAGATTGGGAGTTCTCAGAAGCATATTATTTCAGGGTTGCGACCTGTTTGAGGTGAATATTTTATTTAAACTCAGTTGAGGCACTAGTTGCGTTAATTTTTATGATAGCTACGCGCTATGGGTGTGCATATATGTGAGGTTTGAGCCCATGTACGGGCACCGGGGCAATCATCTGTGCGGTTGATGTTAACGTGAGCTCTAGAAGAGCTGGTTACCGTTATTAGATTTGTGTGTTTTGGTTCTACTATATATGATGAGCTTATAACATTGCAATTGTGGTGATGCTTGCTGAACTTGCAATATGGTTCTTTTCTTTGAGACATTTTTCATTTTTGGATACCCGGATTGCGTAGTTGTGGCTTGAGTTATATTGGTGTGGCGCGTCTGTGGAATAGTTGTGTTTAATAATATATGGTCATTGGACCTAGAATGGGTACTATTAGGTTTGATTACGATATATTTGGAAGGATGACATTGAAAGTCGTCTTAGAAAGTGATTATGGTTCTAGTTGGGGCGAGAGAGCTCCATGACTTGTTGAACTGATAAGGGGTTATGAGCTTCCACGTGTTTGTTTTATTATCAGCAGTGTACGAAGGTTTTGGAACAAGGTTTGACTTGATATGGGGTTTAATACTAGTACCGAGTTAGTTTGGAGTTGTTACTATGATCGGGAATGGTGCTGCGAGCATGCGAGTTGTGTAGTATGTTATGTGATTATATCTGGGGTTATGGTTATGGCTTGATACATCTTGTTCGGACTCATACAGTATGTAGAGGTGAGATTCGTGTCTTGAAAAGAATTCTGGATATCAGAAATTTGGGTTCTATGTTTTACGCACTAAAGTTAAAGTAATGATCTTCAATTATGTTGTATTGTCAGGCCTATATGGAATAGGGTGTCATGGGATCACTCCAGGGTACGTGCGTGTAAGATGGAATAGTGATTTGATGGCTTGGAAACAACTCTTGGCACGTTCGAGGACGAACGTATGTCTAAGTGGGGGAGAATGTAACGACCCTGCCGGTCGTTTTGAGTATTACAGCCCCATTCCCCCCATTTACTGCTCAATATATGCTTTATAGTTGTTGTATGACTTGCCGGGGTAATTGGTTTGGGTCCGGTGAGGTTTTAAAATGAATTGAGACACTTAGTCTCCAAGATGAAAACTTAAGTTGAAACGATTGACCGGATATTGACTTATGTGTAAATGACCCCTGAATAGTGTTTTGATGATTCCAATAGCCCCATATGGTAATTTTGGACTTAGGAGCGTGTCCGGAAAATTGTTTGGAAGTCCGTAGTTAAATTAGGCTTGAAATGGCTAAAATAGAAATTTAAGTTTGGAAGTTTGACCGGGGAGTAGACTTTTTGATATCGGGGTCGGAATCCGATTATGGAAATTTGAATAGGTCTGTTACGTCATTTATGACTTGTGTGCAAAATTTCTGGTTAATCGGACTTGATTTGATAGGTTTCGACATCGAATGTAGAAGTTGAAAATTCTAAGTTTCATTAAGTTTGAATTGGGGTATGATTCATGGTTCTAGCATTGTTTGATGTGATTTGAGGCCTCAACTAAGTTCGTATATTATTTTAGGACTTGTTGGTATATTTGGTTGAGATCTCGGGGGCCTCGGGTGAGTTTCAGATGATTAACGGATCAAATTCAGACTTAAGGAAATACTGGAATTTTTTTGTTACTAGTGTCTTCGCACCTGCGCATGAGGGACCGAAGGTGCGAACTCGCAGAAGCGAGCTTGGTTTCGCAGAAGCGGAATTCGCTTGGCAAGGGCAGGGGTCGCAGGTGCGCACACAGGACTGCAGAAGCGGACTTGCACCTATGACGATTTGATCACAGAAGCGGAAGTGAGAGGGGAGGGGCGTCATCGCAGAAGCGGCTTGGGTTCCGCAAATGCGAGGCCGCAGAAGCGGATCTCTTATCCGCAGAAGCGAAATAAGCTGCAGAATGGAATTTCTGGAGCGTTGTTTAACTTGCTCGACATTGGATTCGGCTTGTTCGAGATAAGTAACTCTTCTAATCTTGGAGCTGAGGGTATGAACCCTGACTATACGTGTTATGTGTTTGGTGTTGAGGTAACGCACATGCTAGGTTACGGGCGTATGGGCGTGCACCGTGTGAACTATGACTCTGTTATTTCTGTGGTACTGTGTTGTTACCTGAACTTATGTGTAATCATGAAATCTCTACGTACTAGAGTTATTGAGTTATGATTCATGTTAGAAACCATGTCTAGGCTACATGCTTATTCTGTTGGGACCCACTGAGGTCATTACTGTTGTTGAGTTATTTTCTTACATTGCAATGTCATACTCAGTCATATTTATTCATTGCATATCATATCTCAGTCTCTGTTGTTATTTATTAATATATCATATCATCATTTTGGGCTAGTTCATGCCATTGTGAGCCCAAGAGACTGGAGAGGTTGAAGACTGAGTGAGGACGAAGGCCTGATTTTGAGATATTGATACTATAGTACGTGAGTTGTTCGTGCAACACATGAGTTGTCCGTGCGGATTTTAGCGCATGGGCTGAAGGAGCCCCTCAAGAATCTGCACACACCCCCAGTGAGAGTGGTTGATTTATATTGAGGGATAGATCTTCACTAGACATGGATCTTGTCCGAAGCATTTATACTTGGGGATGAATCTTCCCCACGGGCTGGATTGGCCCTACTCGGTACTGAGTGACTGATGGTCAGTTGATGTATATATTTCGGGATGGATCTTCCCTGGGCCGGATTGGCCATATACAGTAGCGAGTGATTGAGCAAGATGAGTAGAAAGTGTGAGACAGTGATATTGAGTACTCTGAGAGTGTGAGTACATGAGTTCAACTCTGAGATACATTGCATTGACACATGACATATAGGCATAGAGATGTATTTTTCTCATGTTGTACGATATCACGTCATTCATGACTTCTCACAAATGTTGACATATGGGCATAAAGATGTATTTTACACTTGCTATCTGGAAAGAAAAAATGGAACATCTTATCTATTGTTGAAAGGAGTTTTGGAAAAAAAAAATTCTGTTTTCAAACTAATTCATATTCTTGGCAACTTCGGTAAACGACTTGGGTTTTCACTAATATACTTGAAAGGCAGAACTATTTTTAGAAATCATGATTAAGCTGAGCATTCTATATCCGGGTTACTTCTTTTATTACTTTTTTGCGTTGTTATGGACTGTTGTCGGCTACTGGTGTTGGACCCGACCTTTGTTCCAGCTCGTCACTACTTTCAACCTAAGATTAGGTTTGTTACTTATTAAGTACATGGGGTCGGTTGTACTCATACTACACTTCTGCACCTTGCGTACAGATCTTGGTTGCTGATGTTGATGTGATCGATGGGAGCTGGAATTGAAAATGTACCTGCGTTCCGGTTGTAGCTGCCTCTTGTTCATGGTAGCCTTAGATTCATAAAAATCTATTTATTTACATTTCGAGCAAATGATGTATTTATTTCATACCAGCTTTGTAAATTCTAATCTTAGAAGCTCATGATTTGTACTACCAGTCCTTGAAAAATGTATAAGATTCAGATAATTTCTTTTACTTAATTGTCTTATTAAATATTATTGGAATTGGAAGTTATTAGTTGTCTTACCTAGTGGGTTGGGTTAGGTGCCATCACGACTAGTTGGATTTTGGGTCGTGACACGGGGGTCATTTATGGAAATTTTTTTATCCGACCCTATTTTGATATAAGGCCTTAGGGGGTCATTTTACAAGACAAAATCTGATATTTTAGAGAGAGGAGAGAGCTATTCTAGAGAGAGAAGGAAGGGCACCAACATCTTCATACTTCAAATTCTTGCTCAAGTTTTGGGTATTCAAGGGAAAAATCCACAAGATCTTCATCTAATATATAAGATTATACTCCCTGGCCCTAAATTTCGGGATTTGGACTGAAAGTAGGTAATGAGAAATGTGATTCTTGGGTATGAGAGTTGTTATTTATGCATGCATATAGATATGGGGATGGTAGGGAGGTAATTGAGCTAATATGAGCTAACTCTTGGTATTGAATTGGTTGTGGGGTGAAGGAAATCTTGTAGAAGAACTTTGTAGTCAAATTTTCAGACCTAGTGTTTGATGAAATGCCTAAATAAGGTGAACCCACAATTATCTTCCTAATTATGGTTCAATTTTGTTATATTTCTAAGTAGATTGGGATTGCTAGGATTTCCGAAACATTATAGTAATTTAAATAAAGCTCAAAGCAAGGTATGTTGGCTAAACTACACTCTTAGAGTTGAATTTCATGATGTTCCCGTAAGTTTCAAGTATGGTTGGCTCAAGTTCCTTATTCCCAAATTCCGAGTTGTTCCCAATAAATTCGATTGTCCCGAGTAAAAATAGTGTCGAAAGATGTATGTACTCAAAACATGTTCCAATTACTCCTATCTCATCATGATCTCCTTCGGGAACATGTTCAAGTATGGTTTATGTGTTAAAGCGTTATAACTTCAATTCATGTTTCAAATGAAAGTCCATTATGCATAACTTGGAAAGAATACTCAATGCGTCTAACACTCCAATTGCTCATATATATACTTAGGGCCTTGATTTCGAATGCTCATATTATTGATAATCTATAAAGATGCTTGAAAGTGAAAGAAGTGAGTTGGAGATATAAAGTGTGGCCACCGTGCCAAGAATGAACGTTATACTTGTGGCCAATGGTGCAAATGAAATTAAGTGATGTGAGAAAGGTTATGAAATGAGCTTTGATTCAACTATTCCAAATTGACTTCGAAAATATATTTGCCAAAAAGATTATGTCCTCAAGTCATGCCCAAATGTTGCTGTTTTAATTAATGCTATACTTTGTAAGTATTTTCAATGTGTTTAAATCTTTTACATATACATGAGTTGAAATTGTGCAATGTCCTTTTTGGGGAAAAGTATTTCAAGAATAAATGGTGTGTCACTCGTTTATGATTTTAACTTGTGCTTCGATTGCTAATCATCTTGCTCCATTTCTTTGGAAAGGAAACTATTGTGTTTAAAGCCTTCATTACTAATGAACTTAAAGTTGTGATTTCCGGAATATTCTATATGTTGATGCCTATGATAATGATCCTTGAAAGTAAAGATATGAAAGTGTGGAATATGAAATACGGCCATCGTGCCGTGAATGAACAAGCATATGTATGGCCAAGAGAGCCAATGAAATAATGATATTGTAAGTGGTTGAAAGTACCAATGAAGATATATACGGTGTGAAAGGTTATAAGGTAACTACAATTGTATTTCTGTTTCCCTTGTATGCAAATCAAAAAAATATTTTTGGGAGTATCTTTAGTCACTGAGGAAGGGTAGGTGGAAACAACCTAACCCCGAAACTACACGTGCCGGTGTGGGAGTGATTGAGGGGTAAATCCTCATATTGATGTAATGGAATTATTCCCCTTAATTGGGATGAGATTGATGTGATGAGATTATTCCCCTTATTTGGGATGAGATGATTGCTAGCGGAATGTGATGTCGACCCACACGGCATTGTTGTGAGATGGCTTAGTCGATCGGGCCGAGATCGAACACCCTTCTGCGCACATGATGGTGTTGTGATATTGTGATTACATCTCCACCCGTACACATTGGGGTGAGGCGGCAGGGCTACTTTGTGTAGAGATCGTTTTGATTGTGATTGGATGGCTCTTGTGAGACGTCTTAGCCGAGTAAGCAAAGTGTCGAAAGATGTATGTACTCAAAACGTGTTCCAATTACTCCTATCTCATCATGATCTCCTTCGGGAATGTGTTCAAGTATGGTTTATGTGTTAAAGCGTTATAACTTTAATTCATGTTTCAAATGAAAGTCTATTATTCATAACTTGAAAAGAATACTCAATTCATCTAACACTCCTATTGCTCATATATATACTTAGGGCCTTGATTTCGAATGCTCATATTATTGATAATCTATAAAGATGCTTGAAAGTGAAAGAAGTGAGTTGGAGATATAAAGTATGGACACCGTGCCAAGAATGAACATTATACTTGTGGCCAATGGTGCCAATGAAATTAAGTGATGCGAGAAAGGTTATGAAATGAGTTTTGATTCAACTGTTCCAAATTGACTTCGAAAAAATATTTGCCTAAAAGATTATGTCCTCAAATCATGCCCAAATATGGTTGTTTTAACTAATGCTATACTTTGTAAGTATTTCTAATGTGTTTTAAGCTTTTACATATACATGAGTTAAAATTGTGAAATGCCCTTTTAGGGGAAAAGTATTTCAAGAATAAATAGTGTGTCACTCGTTTATGATTTTAACTTGTGCTTCGATTGCTAATCATCTTGCTCCATTTCTTTGGAAAGGAAAGTATTGTGTTTAAAGCCTTCATTACTAATGAACTTAAAATTGTGATTTCCAGAATATTCTATATGTTGATGCTTATGATGATGATCCTTGAAAGTAAAGATATGAAAGAGTGGAATATGAAATACGTCTATCATGCCGTGAATGAACAATCATATGTATGGCCAAGAGAGCCAATGAAATAATGATGTTGTAAGTGGTTGAAAGTACCAATGAAGCTATATACGGTGTGAAAGGTTATGAGGTAAATGCAATTTTATTTCTGTTTCCCTTGTATGCAAATAAAAAAAAATGTTTTTGGGAGTATCTTTAGTCACTGAGGAAGGGTAGGTAGAAACAACCTAACCCCGAAACTACACGTGCCGGTGTGGGAGTGATTGAGGGGTAAATCCTCATAGTGATGTGATGGAATTATTCCCCTTAATTAGGATGATATTGATGTGATGAGCTTATTCCCCTTATTTGGGATGAGATGATTGCTAGCGGAATGTGATGTCGACCCACACGACATTGTGGTGAGATGACTTAGTCGATCGGGCCGAGATCGGATGTCATGCCGCGCACATGGTGGTGTTGTGATATTGTGATTACACCTCCACCCGCACACATTGGGGGTGAGGCGGCAGAGCTACTTTTTGTAGAGATTGTTTTGATTGTGATTGGATATCTCTAGTGAGACGGCTTAGCGGATCGGACTGAGATCGGACTCCGTGCTAAAAGTACGGTGGTATTGTGATTGTATGTCTCTGGCGAGACGGCTTAGCAGATCGGGCTGAGATCGGACTTCGTGCTAAATTCACAGTGGTATATTGGTGTTGAGATAGTGATTGTGATTGTGGTTGATCTCTTCAGATGAGATGGCTTAGCCGATCGGGCCGTGATCGGACTACGTGCTAAATTCACGGTGGTATATCGGTACTAAATATCTCCCAACCAAAAATAATATTATCTTCATATTTTGATTATCATCTTCACAATATTATCTTCGTATTTTGAAAATTGTTATGTTTTAACTTGGCATTTGGATATCATTGACCGTTGCTTGTTGTTTCCGTGGTTTTCCCTTTCTTATATTGGCATTTTATTTTGAAAGAGGACATTTAGTTTTACATACTAGTACTATTCCATATGTACTAACGCCCCTTTTGCTGGGGTTGAATGGATGCAGGTGGTTCATCAATGGGAAGCTTTGGTCCTCGTTAGCAGTTACTTCTTATTTAGCAAGTTTTGGTGAGTCCTACTCTATTCCGGGCCTGATGCCACTTGATGTTGCAATTTTTATTTTGAGGTATAGCCGGTGCCTTGTCGTCGGCACTTCCATACTACTCTTCTATTGTACATAGAGGCTTCGTAGACATGTTGTGGGCGGTGTACGATATTGGGTAATGAACTAGAAGTGTTGGTATTTGGCAAACATGTTTTCTATAGTAATTATGAACTTGTAATATTTTAGAAATAATGTGGAGCACTTAACTCTTCTCATGTATATTTCTAGCGACTGATTCTTATATTGTTCATGGGCAAGGTTGGGTAGAAAGTATCTACCAGGCTTGCTCGGCTGGGTTATCTTGGATGAGCGTTGGTCACGCTCCCCGATGTCAGGGTGTGACAAGCATTTATGGATTTGATGAACCGGGTATTTAAGCCTAATTTGGATTCTTTTGTGATCGTATTCATTGATGATATCTTGATCTACTTCCGCAGTCGAGAAGAGCATGAGCATCATCTTCAGATTGTACTTAAGACTCTAAGAGATAGTTAGTTATATGCCAAGTTTTTGAAGTGTGAGTTTTGGTTGGATTCAGTTGCCTTATTGGGGTATGTTGTATCGTCCGAGGGCATAAAAGTGGATCCAAAGAAAATTGAGGCGGTTCAGAACTGGCCTAGACCTACTTCATCTACAGAGATTTAGAGTTTCCTGGGTTTGGCGAGTTATTATCGCCGGTTCATGGAGGGGTTTTCTTTCATAGTAGCCCTATTGACTAGATTGACCCAGAATGGTGCTCCATTCAGGTGGTTGGACGAGTGTGAGTTGAGCTTTTAGAAGCTCAAGACTGCTTTGACTACGGTGCCAGTGTTGGTATTGCCCACAGGTTTAGGATCCTACATGGTGTATTGTAATGCATCGCATATTGGGCTCAGTGCAGTATTGATGCAGGATGGCAGGGTGATTGCGTACGCGTCGCGACAGTTGAAGGTGCATGAGAAGAATTACCTTGTTCATGACTTAAAGTTAGCAGCCATTGTCCGTGCGCTGATGATTTGGAGGCATTGTCTCTATGGCGTGTCGTGTGAGGTTTTCACGGATCATTAGAGTCTACTATATTTGTTCAAGCAAAAGGATCTCAACTTGAGGCAGCGGAGGTGGTTGGAGCTGTTGAAAGACTATGATATCACAATTTTGTATCATACTGGAAAGGCCAATGTGGTGGCCGATGCCTTAAGTAGAAAGGCTGCGAGTATGGGTAGCCTTGCGTATATTCCAGTTGGTGAGAGGAAGCTAGCATTAGATGTTCAGGCTTTGGCCAATCATTTCATGAGGTTAGATATTTCGAAGCCCAGTCGTGTCCTAGCTTGCACGGTCTCTTGGTCTTCTTTGTATAAGTGCATCAAAGAGTGTCACTATGATGACCCCCATTTGCTTGTTCTTAAGTACACGGTGCGGCACGGTGGTGCCAAACAGGTTACTATTGGAGATTATGGGGTTTTGCGGATGCAGGGTCGGATTTGTGTGCCTAGTGTGGATGGGCATTGTGAGTTTATTCTTGAGGAGGCCCACCATTCTCGGTATTCCATTCATCCGAGTGCCTCCAAGATGTATCAAGACTTGTGGCAGCATTATATGTGGAGGAGAATGAAGAAGGATACAGTTGCATATGTGGCTCGGTATCTGAATTGTCAGCAAGTAAAGTACGAGCATCAGAGGCCTGGCGGTTTGCTTTAGAAGCTTGAGATTCTTGAGTGGAAGTGGGAGCGTATCACCATGGATTTTGTTGTTGGACTCCTACGGACTTCAAAGAAATTCGACGTAGTAAGGGTCATTATGGACAGGTTGACCAAGTCGGCACATTTCATTCCAGTAGCAGTTACCTATTCTTCAGAGCGGTTGGCTGAGATCTATATCCGCGAGATCGTTCGTCTTCACGGTGTACCAGTGTCCGTCATTTCAGATCGGCGTACGCAGGTCACATTGCACTTCTGGAGGGCTGTACAACGTGAGTTAGGCACAGGAGTTGAGTATAGCATTTCACCACCAGACGGACGGACAGTTCGGGTGCACCATTCAGATATTAGATGATATGCTTCGCACTTGCGTTATGGATTTCGGGGGTTCTTGGGATCAGTTCTTCCCACTTGCGGAGTTTGCCTACAATAACAGCGACCAATCGAGTATTCAGATGGCTCCCTAAGAGGCATTATACGAGAGATGGTATCGTGCGCTAGTTGGTTGGTTTGAGTCGGAGAAGGCTCGGTTGCTAGGTACCGATTTGGTTCAGGATGCCTTGGAAAAGGTCAAGATGATTCAGGATCGACTTCGCACAGCTCAGTCCAGCAAAAAGAGTTATGCCAATCGTAGAGATCATGATGTTGCATTCATGGTCGAAGAGAGGGTATTTCTTCGAGTTTGACCCATGAAGGGTGGTGTGATGAGGTTCGAAAAGAAGGGCAAGTTGAGCCCTAGGTATATCAGATCCTTTGAGATTATTGAGAAAGTGGGGGAGGTGGCCTACAAGCTTGCATTGCCACCTAGCTTATCAGCAGTTCATCGGGTGCTCCATGTCTTCATGCTCCGGAAGTATCACGGTGATCTGTCCCATGTGTTAGATTTCAGCTCAGTTCAATTGGATAAGGATTTGACTTATGAGGAGGAGCCGGTGGATATTCTAGACTGGCAAGTCCGAAAGTTGAGGTCTAAGAGTTATCCTTCAGTTCGAGTGCAGTGGAGAGGCCAATCGATCAAGGAAACCATGTGGGAGTCCGAGTCTGACATGCAGAGTAGATACCCACACCATTTCACCAGTCCAGGTACTTTCAATGTCCGTTCGAGGACGAACGTTTATTTTAGAGGTGGAGAATGTGATGACATGATAGGTCATATAGAGTTTTACCCTTTATTTTCGTGTTCCGAGATCTCGGCTAGCTCCGTTTAGTGTTTCTCGATTTACGTGCATAGTCTGTGTCTTTTTCCGGAAAGTCTATACGAAAAAATTAAAGAAAATATGAAATTTTGCCTCAAAACTAATTTTAATTGACTATAATCAACATTTCATCTAAAATGACCCGGATCAATATTTTGGCTGTTCCGGTGGATCCGTATCGTGATTTGGGACTTGGGCGTATACCTAAAATCAAATTCGGAAGTCCCTAACTTGATTTAACATGATTTAAAAACTAGTAATTTGAAGGCTTAAGGAATTTCTAAGTTTGACCGTAGGTTGACTTTATTGCTACCGGGTTCGGATTTCAGTTCTTGAACTCGGAATATGTTCATTTAACTATTTATGACTTGTCTGCAAATTTTGGTGCAAAATGAAGCTGATTTGACGTGATTCGGACGCCCGGTTGTAAATATGCAAGTTCTTGAGTTTCTTTGAAAATTTCATACATTTTGATGTCTGATTCGTAGTTTTAGGTGTTATTTTGGTATTTTGATCAGGCGAGTGAGTTCTTATGATGTATATGGACTTGTGTTGATGTTTGGTTTGGAGCCCGATGGCTGGGGTGAGTTTCAGACGTGTTTCGGAGTATTTTGGAGAGTCAGGCTTTGCAAATGCGAGATATAGTTGCATTTGCGAGCCCAGTGTGTGCAGTTGCGAAGTGGGCCTGGAACCACCAGTGATCGCATTTGCAATCATATGATCACTTTTGCGAAAATCCAAAGTTCGCATTTGCGAACATTAAGTCGCATTTGCGGCTGCAGAGGGATGTGGGTTCTTCGTTTTTGCGATGGATTTCTCACATTTGCGGGGTTCACATTTGCGAACCCCATATTGCAATTATGCTATAAGAAATAATTATGAAATGAATAATCAAAGAAGTAATAACCTAACCTAAACATGGATATCATAATTAGCAAAGCAATAAAATACAAAGAACAAAGTTCCACCCGCGCGCTTTAACCTAATAACTACGTATAAGTACTCGCCACCTCACATATATGTTGTTCCCACACCTAAAGCATGTAGCAAATAGACTAACAAGTCATAATCTCTCAAGTCAAGGTTAACCGCGACACTTACCTCGCTCCGCAATCAAATCAAAGCTCAACCGGGGCTTTGCCTCTAGAATTAGCCTCCAAACCAATCCAATCTAACCAGATATAGTTCAAACAATTCAAAATAAGCTTTAGAAATTACCCACGAGTGAAGAAGATTCAATCTTTAATGTTTTTGAAAAAGTCTTCAAAAGTCAACCCGAGGCCCGCTTGGTCAAAACCCAAGATTCAGACAAAAATCCAATTACCCATTCACCTCCAAGCCCGATTATGTGATCTGTTTCGAAATTTGACCCCAATTCGAGGTCTAAATTTCAATTGTACAAAAATACTTATTCTACTCAAATCCCTAATTTTTACCATGAAAATCATAGATTTGATGTTGAAATATCATGAAATGTAACGTGTAATTGAAAGGAAATGGATTAAAGTCACTTACCAATGAATTTAGGAAGAAAAGTCTCTTGAAAAATGGCCTCTAGGGTGTTTAGGGTTGAGAAATTGTGAGAAATGAGCTAAGCTCCATTTTTCCTTATTTTACCTAGCTGCGGATGTCGCAATTGCGATGTCTTGTTCGCAATTATGAAACCGCAAATACGAGATAAGGGTAGCAAATGCGAAATTTGTCTCAGGGCCACAGAAGTCGCAAATGCAACATTTAGTTCGCAAATGCAAACTCCCAACCTTCGCAAATGTGTACCATTTCATCGAAAATGCGAAGAGAGCTCAAGGACTACTGAGTCGTAAATGCGACTCTGTGATCGCAATTGCGGTCACTAACAGTTCGCAAATGCGAACATAATCCTTGCAAATGAGAGACCAACACCAGAAGTACACCATCTATTCTAACCTTAACCGAATTCATCCGAAACACGTCCGAAACTCACTCGAGCTCCTCGGGCTGCAAACCAAACATGCACACAAGTGTAACAACATCACACGATCTGGCTTGCATGATCACAACACCAAAATAACACCCAGAACCACAAATCGGACATCAAAATGTATGAAATTTTCAAAGAAACATAAGAACTCTCAAATTTAAAACCGGACGTCCGAATCATGTCAAATCAACTGTGCTTTGCACTAAATTTTGCATACAAGTTATAAATAGTGAAATGAATCTTTACCAACTTCCGGAACAAAAATCCGAACCCGGTAGCAACAAAGTCAACCTACTGTCAAACTTAAGAATTTTTTAAACCTTCAAATTACTAGTTTTCAACAAATCACATTAAATCAAGTTAAGGACTTTCGAATTCAATTACGGTCATACTGCCAAGTCTCCAATCACGATACAGACCCATCGAGACCGTTAAAATACTGATCCGGATCCGTTTACAGAAAATATTGACCGTAGACAACTTAAATCATTTTCAAAGCTAAAATTCACATTTTCTTCAATTTGTTTCACATCAAAATTTTACGAAAAAAGGGACGGACTATACACGCAAATCGAAGAATACTAAACGGAGCTATTCGAGGTCTCAGAACATAAAAATAAAGGCTAAAACTCAAAATGACCTACCGGGTCAACACACTAACAAGTTCAAGTAAACTTTTATTGCGTATCATTTCTTCTACTTCTAAAAATATATGTTTCCGTATGTTGCACTTGCATGCCTTATTCTTATATTTGAGTAGTAATCTATTCGAGAACTTGAGTAAATCTTAGTTGGTGAACCAATTCTACTCGAACATAGGATAAAACATTTAATCACTTTATTTGATAGGACTATAAATCATACTTGAGTTTCAGTGACTAGATGATCCGAATTATTGAGTCCATAAGTAAATCTTGAGGCCAAATGTCTAAGCGATCGAGTCTCGGTCTCCACGACACCTAAACACTAACAAATTATTTGTATTATTTAATTAAAGATAAATAAATTATTTAATATGATTATTCTTTTTATTAAAAATTAATAGTGTTATATTTTTCTTTAGGATATTAATTATATTAATATAAATTTCAAATAATTATCTAACATTGACCAATTTTTACCAAACTACACCGACCAACTTCGGTCGGAATATATAATACTATATAAAAAATACTAATAAATTAATATATCGACCACTCTCGGTCGAAAACTGGAGAAATAAAATACATATAAATTTTAAACAAGATTCCGACTGAAATCGATCGGAAATTCTAATTATTTTTATAATTTACAAATCATTTATATATTTATTCATGTTTTACCAAAAGTTTGACTTCAATACCGACTGAAATTTATCGGTAAACTGGAAAATATTTCCAGGTTTAACAATCCGACCAATTTCGGTCGGAAATTATCAAATATTATTTAATTTATGTTTTAGTTTCTACACAAATGTCAAAGTTTGACTATATACCAACCGATTTCGGTCGGAATGTTGAAATTACAAACGCAAATTGTATTTCCCAAGTTTTAGTGCTGAATTTACCGACCAACTTTGGTCGGTTCAATTGTAAAATAAAAAAAATTATTTTGTCCTTTTTCGACCGAACCGCGGACGGTCTGTTGGAGAGTTTGCTCTTTGACGGATTTCGGTCGAAAGTTGACAGACTGATTTTGGGGATTTTTTAGTAGTGTTATACACTGTATTACAACAAGTTATTAGTCTGTAGTCACCCACAGTAGCAACAAGAGTGGGATTTAAAATTAGTGTAATTACAGTTATATTCAAGATCTTTAACATTTTCCCTGTCCTAAAGAGTTCCCTCATAGCATCCACCATATCACTACTAGAAATTCGCTAACAACCAACCACAAAAACCGACCAAAGTTGGTCGGTTATGGCCAATTACCGACCAAAATGCGACCATTACGGTGTGGACGGTGTTTTGATGGTCGGAATGACTTACCGACCATCTGACAAGTTTAATTATTTACCGACCAACTTTGGTCGGAAATATATTTTATTAATTTAATTTTACCGACCAAAGTTGGTCGGTTTAACTAAATTATATTTTTTTATTAATTATTAAAATTAAAAAAAACCGACCAACTTTGGTCTGTAATTGAAAATATATATATTTTTAAAAATAATTAAAATTAAACATTACCGACCAACTATGGTCGATAATCTCAATAGTGCAGGCAAAATACCGACCAAAGTTGGTCGGTAATGTTGAATTCTGGGAATTCAATGTTCATTAACCGACCAACTTTGGTCGGTATTTTGGAATAATTTATTTTTTTAATTAAAAACCGACCAACTTTGTTCGATTTTTCTGGATTTAATTATGGCATAAAATGCCTGTTTTGGCAGCTACACCACCTGCCAGCATACCAATACACCTAATAACAACAACAACAACAACAACAACAACA
>AWOL01S0079497.1:0-17143 GCA_000715115.1 Nicotiana otophora | reverse complement strand
TGAGGCTAAGTTATATGGTACTGATTTGGTAAAGGATGCCTTGGAAAAGGTGAAGTTGATTCAGGAGCGACTTTGTACAGCACAGTCCAGACAGAAGAGTTATGCGGATCAGAAAGCGCGTGATTTATCCTTTATGGTAGGTGAAAAAGTTCTCTTTAAGGTTTCGCCGATGAAGGGAATTATGATATTCGGGAAGAAAGTCAAGTTGAGCCCAAGGTTTATAGGACAATTTGAGGTGTTAAGACGAGTTGGGGAGGTTTCTTATGAGCTTGCATTGCCTCCCAGTCTATCAGGAGTTCATTCGGTTTTCCATGTATCTATGCTCCGGAAGTTTCATGCTGACCTATCACATATGTTGGACTTCAGCACAGTTCAGCTAGATCAGAGTTTGGGTTATGAAGAAGAGCCATTTGCCATTGTTGATAAACAAGTTCGCCAGTTGAGGTCCAAGAGGATTTCTGCAGTAAAGGTCCAGTGGAGGGGCCAACCAGTCGAGGAAGTGACTTGGAAGGCCGAGGAAGACACGCGGAGCAGATATCCACACTTATTCAGAACTCAACGTACAATTCTAAACCCGTTCGAGGACGAACATTTGTTTAAGAGGTAGAGAATGTAATGACCCAACCGATCATTTTAACTTTTAGAAAATCGTTCCCTAAAATAAAACTTCCCGTATGTGCTTTTAATAATTTATGACTTGCGGGGATGGTTGGTTCGGGATTTGGAAGTGTTTGTGTTGAAACCGGAACACTTGCTTCCTTAAGTTAACTTTAAATGGACAAGTTTGACTTTGTTCAACATTTTGAGAAAACGACCCCGGAATCGGGATTTGAAGGTTCCAATAGGTTCGTATGATGATTTTGGACTTGGGCGTATCTCCGAATCGGGTTTTGGATAACCCGGGAGCGTTCTGACGCTTAATAGTAAAAATTAACTATTTGAAGGTTTAAAATTCATTAAATTAGGTTTGGAGTAGAATTTTGAGTAATTAAAGTCCGTTTGGAATTCTGAGTTTGGGAATGGTTCTGTATAGTGATTTAAGGCTTGCACGCAAAATTTCGTGTCATTCCGAGTAGTTTAAGTATATTTCGGCGCATTGGAAGTAAATTGAAGAACTTGAAATTCTTAAGTTCAATTTGGTTTGAGGTGTGATTCATACATTTGATGTTATTTTACGCGTTTCGTGAGTTCGAGCGAGTCCGTTTTATGATTTCAAACTTGTTAGTATGTTCGGACGGGATCCCGGGGGCCCTGAGTGTCAACCGGACGAGGCTCAGACCAAGTTGGAAGTTGGGAACCAAAGCTAAAGCTCCCAGCTACTGTCATAATCGCACATGCGCTTGGCCAGCCGCAGGTGCAACACTTGCAAGTGCGGCAGTATCTCGCAGAAGCGAGCCTCGCAGATGCGAGTTTTTGTGCGTAGAAGCGGAAAAGGGAAGGGGCAATCGACATTAGATGCGAAGAATCTGCGCACCTGCGAACGCGCAGGTGCGAAGCTTTGTGAGCAAATGCGAGAATTGGCCAAGCAAGTGGAACTCGCACCTGCGAGGATTTTTCGACGGTGCGGAAGCCGCAGGTGCGGTACTCTGTCCCCAGGTGCGAAAGACATGTTTGGAAGAAAGCTTAAAAGAACGGGAATTCACCAATTTTGCCCTTTTTCTTCCATTTTTGGGCGATGTTTGAGCTTTTTGAGAGGAGATTTCAACTAACAACTTTGAGGTAAGTTAATTCTACACCCTTTGAGTTCAATATATAGATTTTGAGTATATATAACTAGTAAATCTTAGAAATCACGGGTTTAGGTGAAAAATCTAGATTTTTATAAAAGTGAGATTTTAACCACGAAAATAGTTATGGAATTGGGTAGAAATTATATATTCAAGTTCTTGAGATTATGGGTAATGTTTTCATCCGAAAATTTCCATAATCCGAGCACGTGGGGCGGGTTGAATTTTAGAAATTTTACCATTTTGGATAGGGCAATTTATTTAATAGATGAATTTCAAATTATTGAACATATATTAATTATTTTATATAACTTTTGGATAGTTTCGGATTTTTCGGCATTGAATCGAGAATTTCACGCGACGCGATAATCGGAAAGTAGACTTTGAGACGAGGTAAGTCTCTTGTCTAATCTCGTGAGAGGAAAATTACCCCACAGGGATTAAATTGAATATTGTTGCTAATTGTGGGGGCTACGTACGTACGAGATGACGAGAGTCCGTGCGCAACTACTATAAATGCTAACGTCCGGGAAGTTTAGGATTCAAAGCATGAATTACTTGTGTAAATTGTATTCCTTGATTTATTAATATAAATTGTTATATATGAATATATTGTGAATTGTTAGATAAAGATATTAAAGGATGAAAATTTCATATGCTTTATTTTCTGTTTAAATCAATTAATTGTTAAAAGAAATTGTTCTCCTCCCGAATTTATCTTATAATAAATATACTCTCCTTCCGGAGGTACATAAAAATGTCCTCCTTTCTTGTGGAGCGGGCCGAATGCCTCGGTAGGATAGATGCATCTATGTATCATGCCGCACGTCCCTCGGCAGTATACATGGCACTCTGGATCGGGCCGTACGTCCTCGACAGAAATCATGCTTAATAATATTAATAATTACACGATACTTTAATAGCTTATTTCAGCTTGCAAAGCTAATTGATAAATTGGAAAATTCTTAAAATTTAATGAATTATTATTCTTGCTTGTTAAAGAATTAATTGTTATTCCTGTAAATGATATTTAATTGATAAATTAGAAATTATTTGAATTGAAGGAATTTAATTAATATATTGAGAATTGTTGCATTAGAAGGAATTTGATTATTTTCCCTGATTAAACAAATTATTTTAAATTCTGCAAATCATGCTTATTTAAATATCCTAGTTGTATTTCAATTATTATTATTCACCCATAGTGAGTGTTAAAGTCAGCCATCTCGTCTCTACCACTTCGAGATTAGGCTTGATACTTACTGGGTACATGTTGTTTACGTGCTGATACTACACTTGCTGCACTTTTTGTGCAGGAACTGAGGCAAGTACTAGTGGGGGACCTATCGTCTTACACCCAGGTTATCTAGGGGAATAGGGGTGAGCTCTTTCTCTGATCCATTCTGCAGCTACTAGTGTCTCTCTTTGTATATTTTTTCATCTTGTCTATTTTTATTTCAGACAGTATTTGAAGTTTTGTATAATCTACTAGATGCTCATACACTTGTGACACCAGGTCCTGGCACACACAATGGTAGAGTTTGAGTTTTATTAATTCTCTTGGTTTTAAATTTTGTCAATGAATGCTTAATTTATTAAGTTGGCTTGCCTAGCCGTAGTGTTGGGAGCCATCAGGGCCTATAGGTGAAATTGGGTCAAGTCACAAGCGATGCTCCAAAGATGCCATCACGTGCGTAGCGACCTTAGAATGGCTCAAAACTAGCCAAAAGCAACTCAAATACACCAAATAAAGCCCAAGGAAACAATTCCAAATGATAAAGATCGAATCCTTAATCAAACCCCAAAATCGGCCAAAATTCACACCCGGGCCCTCACCTCGTAACCCAACAAAACTCACAAATCCGACAACCCATTCAATTATGAGTCCAACCATACTAGTTTCACTCAAATCCGACTCCAATTCAATGTTCAAAACTCAAAAATTCATATGATGAAACTTTAGGCAAAACCCCCCAAATTCCTCTTTAAAATTCACAATCCACTTACCAAAAACGAAGGTAGATTCATGAAATATAACCCAAACCGAGTAGAGAACACTTACTCAAATCCTTGTGATGCAAATTACTCCAAACATCGCCTCAATCCGAGTCCCACATCTCAAAATATGAAGAAAGAACCAATGCCTCGATTTTATGGTTTCTGCCTAGCATTTCCGCATATGCGGTTAAAATGTCGCATCTGCGACTTCCGCTTCTGCGGATAAAATCTAGCCTCTACAAAGACCATGGAGGCCGGCCCTTCCGCAATTGCTGACATTCTCCGCCTCTGCGCATGCGTAGGTGCGCCAGCCAACTCCCGCTCCTACTGCTAATCTTACGCTTTTGCGGACGCGCAGATGCGCCCTTTCTTCCGCTTCTGCAGTCTTCCTCAGCAGTTCACACCTCGCTTTTGGGACTCCTCTATCACTTCTGCGACTATCTCACCTGCGCAAACTAGCCGCAGGTGCGATCACACCAGAACCAGTAGCTTAGCAAAAATCCAAAAATGCAATGAAATTATCTGAACCTCATCTGAAAGTCACCCGAGCCCCTCGGGACCCCGTCTGAACATGCCAACAAGTTCCATAACACAATACGGACCTACTCGAGGCCTCAAAACGCACATAACAACATCAAAAGGACGAATCACACCTCAAATCGAAATCGATGAACTTTGAACTTTTCAACTTCAATAACTCGTGCCGAAACATAGAAAATCAACCGGGAATGAACCCAACTTTTGCACACAAGTCCCAAATGACAAAACAAAGTTATTCCAATTCCCGGAATCACAATCCGAATTCGATAACAAAAAGTCCACTCCCGATCAAACTTTCCAAAAATCCAACTTCCGCTACTTCAAGCCAAATTGCACTACGGACCTCTAAATCATAATCCAGACGCGCTCCTAAGTCCAAAATCACCCAACGGACCTACCGGAACCATAAAAACTCCATTCCGGGTTCAAATTCACAAACAATCAAACTTGGTCAACTCTCCCAATTTAAAGCTTCAACAATGTAATCCATTCTTCTAATTCGATTTCGAATAACCTGAAATCAAAACGGACGATTAACATAATTCATAATACATCACACAAAGCTACTCATGCCCGTAAACTACCGAGCGAAGTACAAATGGTCAAAACGACTGGTTGGGTCATTAACCGATAATCAATACACATATGCATAGAACCATCCTTCTTCTTCACAAGCCAAACCGGAGCACCCCAAGGCGACACACTAGGCCAAATGAAGCCCTTATCGAGAAACTATTGCAACTGCTCCTTTAACTTCTTCAACTCTGCCGAGGCATACAATATGGTAGGATAGAAATGGGTTGCGTGCCCGCAACAAGTCAGTACCAAAATCGATATCCCTATCGGGCGGCATGCCCGGAACATCTGCTAGAAATACATCTAGGAAGTCTCTCACTATTGGAACTGACTAAACTGTAGAGCATCAGCACTGACATCTCTCAAGAAGGCTAGATAAGCATCACACACCTTCTCAACCATCCGCTGAGCCTTAAAAAATGACACAACCCTGGTAGGAACATAATCTAAAGTACCCATCCACTCCAACTGTGATAAACCTGGCATAGCCGATGTCACTGTCTTGGCATGACAATCCCGAATAGAATGATAGGGTGACAACCAGTCCATGCCCAAGATAACATCAAAGTTCACCATACTAAGTAACAATAGATCAACTCTGTTCTCAAAACCACCAATGATAACTAAACACGATTGATACACAAGGTCCACAATAATAAAATCTCCCACGGGCGTGGACACATAAATAAGAGAACTCAAAGAATCACGAGATATATCCAAATACATAGCAAAGTAAGATGACACATATGAGTAAGTGGATCTAGGATCAAATAAGATTGATGCATCTTTTTGACAAACCGGAACCATACTTGTGATGATTTCATGTGATACGACTGCCTCCGTCCTACCCGAAAAAGCATAGAACCCAGCCTGACCTCCCTCTCTAGGGAGGCTTCTACCCGCCTGACCCCCAACCCTTGCTGGTTGTATAGGTGGAGCAGCAACTGGAGTAGCAACCATGGCCTGTGAAGTTTGTGGACCTAATTGAATCTATGAAGATTGAGTAGTCTATGGATCTGCACCCATCCTAAGTCTAGGGTAGTCCCTCACTATATGAGAGGCATCACCACACTCAAAGCAAGCCCTAGTTGGGCATGGTTACTGGGATTGGCTCGGGCCTGGTCGGCTGGACTGACCGCTGAAGGCACCCTGTGTAGGAGGTGCAATAGAAAGTGGCTAAGCAAAGTGTGCAACTTGAGACCTCAAAATAACTGGAGAACCACTAGAAGCTGGAAGTTCTGAATGAACTGGATGGCTCACATATCCTCTACCATGACGGGTTGTAGCTACATTGTGGCCACCACTAAATACTCCAGTACCTCAAAGCCTTTTGGCCTCCTTGTCCTCTCTCATGGCCCCGCATACCCTCCAACCGTCGTGCGATCTCTACTACCTACTGATCTGGGGTATCTATCTCCAACTATCAAGCCATGTTGAATCTAATACCATAGTTAAGCCCCTCGATGAATTGGCAAACTCGCTCCCTGACTATAGAAACCAAGGCAGGTGCATTGTTTGGACAAATCACTAAATCCGACACCATACTCTGACACTGTCATAGTACCCTGGCGTAGCTGCTCAAACTCCGCGTGCCATGTATCCCGAAGGGTCTGGGGAACAAACTCTCTCAAGAACATCTCTGAAAACTGAGTCCATGTAAGTGAAGTTGCATCTGCTGGGCTACCCTCCTTGTAAACTCGCTACCACAGATATGTTGCTCCTGACAACTGGAATGTAGTGAAAGCAACGCCACTTGTCTCCATAATACCCATGGTACGGATAATGATGGAACTTCTCTTGAAAGCCTTGTGCATCCTCTGAAGCTAATCCACTGTAAGTAGGAGGATGATACTTCTTTAACCTCTCAAGTCTAAGTTGTGCCTCCTCAGATGCCACTACCCTAAACTCGGGCTCAACCGAAACAATTGGTTGTGCTGGGATAACCTCTAGGACTTGATCAACATGGAACTGCTGCTCTGGAGTACGGGTCGTAGGATTCTGATCTCCTCCTCTAGCCTAAGATGTGGCTGGTGCAAGTGGAATCAACCTCGCCAGAGCTAGAGAACCGAACATGCTCAAGAAATGTGTGAGGGTCTCCTGAAGTTCAGGGGTGGCTACATGCGCTTGGGGTGCTTGCCCCCCAACTGGAGCTACTGGTGGCTCCTAAGTCACAGCTCGGGCAGGTGCTCTAGCTGCACCACATGCCCCTACTCAGCCTCTGCCATGTCCTCTCACGGCTCTAGCAGGGGGAACTGGTGTCTGATCGTCGGATCCAGCAATACATGTCCTCACCATTTGTGAGAGAATAGAAAGTCAAAGATTTAGATTTTGAAGTCAACCAATTCGTACGTTAAGGAATCAAAGAAGTGGAGTTTTCCTAACAGTTTTGTAGCCTCTCGAAGATAAGTACAGATGTCTCTATACTGATCCGTAAGACACTATTAAACCTGGTTACGACTTGTAACACCTATGAACCTAGAGCTCTGATACCAACGTGTCATGACCCCAATTTCCCACCTTAGGATATCGTGATGGCACCTTGTCTCTAAGACTAGGTAAGCATAACATGTAATGATAACTTAACAGAAATAGTCAAATAGAAAATACTAAAGCAAGACTGATAAACTTATGTAACTTCCAAATAGGATCCTAAACACAACACTCCCAAAACCAGTAGAATTGAGTCATAAGCTCTAAAGAATAATCTAGAATGCCTACTACAACATTGTCTGAATGAGAAATACAACAAAACAAAAAGATAAGGAAAGGTGACTCTGAGGCCTGCAAACGCCAAGCAGGTATATCTTGATGTCTCCGAAAAATAACTACAATCAATCACTAACATCTAGCACGGGCAGACGTACTTGGATCTGCACAAAAAGATGTACAGAAGCGTAGTATGAGTACACCACAACGGTACTCAGTAAGTATCAAGCCTAACCTCGGTAGAGTAGTGACGAGGCAAGGACAAGACACCTACTAAGACATAATAAATAGATCAAACTATAATAATGAGAAGTAATGGAAAGAGGAGAAACAAGTGATAACGAAGCACGTTAATAACATAGACTAATGACAAGATTGTAAGCATAGAGTTAACAAAAAGGAAACAAATAAAGAGAACCACAATAATCAAATATGGATAAAACTGATAAGGCAAGGAAGAATGAAAACAATAAGAACGGTTTCACCAATAACTCTTTACAATATGAGTATAACAACAAGAATCTCAAACGAGGTACCACCTCGTATACAACAAGAAACACAACCGAGGTACCGCCTAGAATTCACATTTCTCAATTTCAATCACAATGTTTCCTTATATCGCCGCGTGAGCCTTACCTTTAAATAGTTTTGAAAATATTTTTCTCGAAATAGCTACACGCACTTTATCCCACCTTATTACGCAGCGTGGCTTCAATAATTCACTTACAAGCAACACGAACATAAATCCCACCTTATGCCACCGCATGCACATTAACCCATATCTTTATACCTCCGCATACACATCAATATCATAACACAATGACAACTCGCACAAGTGCTCATATTCCACAACTTGCCAAAAACAATCAACAATATCAATGTTTCTGCAATAATAGCCCATGGCTCAACCATAATGTATACAAGAATAACAACAATAACAATGAATGTGAATTGCTCAATAAGGAAGATATCCCAACAATTAACAACTTCGCTTCAATATGATAACGGCTTCCTCAATTTCAACACCAATAACTCAATAAGAAGATATTTCACAAAATAACAACTTCAATTACAAGTAATTCAACAATTAAGGATGTAACAAGGCAATAAGGAAGGCAAGAACTTCAACTAGGCATATA
Source organism: Nicotiana otophora (assembly GCA_000715115.1). Classification (NCBI taxonomy): domain Eukaryota; kingdom Viridiplantae; phylum Streptophyta; class Magnoliopsida; order Solanales; family Solanaceae; genus Nicotiana; species Nicotiana otophora. The sequence continues at coordinate 8,457 of AWOL01S0079497.1, read as the reverse complement.
AGAGCAACATGGCAAGTAAGAGGTAGAACAAGTATTAAACAAGTCAAATAAGGCATGTAAGGATAGTCTAACATATGTAAGAGTAGGTTAACAATGAGAATTTAAACATGGTATGACAATTCAAATAAAGGCAATAAAAGAGTTTAAATATTCTAGCCGGTCAAATACCACGTATAACCCATGTACCCACTGGTCGCCTTGCATACACGGCTTTCACATAAAACAAATGACACGATCAATATCAAATCCTAAGGAGTAGTTCCCCCAAAAATGGTTAGGTACAATACTAACCTGAACTAGGCCAACTCAACCCTCAGAAATATATTTTCCCAAAAATCCTCCTCCACACGGCTCAAATCTAACCAAAATTGACTTAATATCATCAAACAATGCAAGGGAAAACAATTACAATAGATAAATCTATGATCTTTACACTTTTTCCAAAAGTCTACAAAAGTCAACCCGGAGCTAACCCAGTCAAAACTCGGGTCCAAGGGTAGATTCCGGCTACCCATAACCCCACGAGTCCATATATCCGATTGGTCTCAAAATTTGAGTCCAAATAAACTAAAAAAGCTCATTTTTTCATTTTGCAAAGCTGACAAAATTTCTCAATTTTTCCTATTTGATTCATATGATTTTGATGTTAAATCTGAGATATATTAATGATATATAATTGGAAATTGATTAGAATCACTTACCCATGAAAATATCCTCTCCAAATCGCCTCCTACAGAGTCTAGGGTTCTAAAATGAGAGAATATGTTGAAAAAGCCTGATTCCCAGCCCTTTTTATCAGTTGCAGATGGTGCCATTGCGACATTGGTTGGCAATTGCGCAGAAAAACTCATAGAAGAGACCACTTACATCTCGAGAGGAGTTCGCAAATGCGATATTGGATTCGCATTTGCGAAGCCATCCTCATCGCAAATGCGAACTAGCTATTTTCCTGAGCTACTTCACATTGCGAGCTAGGTATCGTAATTACGATACAGGAGACTCCCCTGATAAGCTCACAATTGCGAACCTGGTGGTTGCAAATGCAACACCATAGGCATCAACACATGAGATCCTGTTTTCAGTCCAAAATATTCTGAAACATGTCTAAAACTCATTCGACCCCTAGGGGCTCCAAACCAAACATTCACACAATCCTAAAAGCATCATAAGAACTCGCTCGCAAGATCAAAATACAAAAATAACATCTATAACTACGAATCAGACACTAAAATGCATAAATTTCAAAGTAAAGATCAAGAACTACTAGAATTGCAACTAAACGTCTGAATCTTACCAATTCAACTCCAAATGTTACCACATTTTGCACACAATTTCTAAATATCATAATAGACGTATTCCAAGTCTCATAATCAAATTCCAAACCCAATATCTAAAAGTCAATCTACGATCAATCTTCTAAACTTCAAATTGCCAAATTTCAGCAAAATAACACAAATCAACCTACGGACTTCCTAATTTGATTCTGAGCATACGCCCAAGTTCAGAATTACGATACGAAGCAATCGGTGCCATCAAAACACCGTTCAGAGGTCGAGTTTACAAAAGTCAAAGTTTGGACAATATTTCTAACTTAAGCTTCTAAGTCAAGAACCAAAGTGTATAAATCAACCTGAAATCTTCTCAGAGCAAACCCAATCAATCATGTAAGTCATAAAACCATAAACACACATGTGTGAAGCATCAAAAGGGGAAACAAGGTGAAATTATACAAAATGACTTGTTGGGTCGTTACAAAAGTGAACACTCTTAAAGAACACATTTAAGATGAACAAAGAACACATTTTCAAACAACATAAGTGGCACTTGGCTCAAACGCAAACCACAATCATAGAGTGAATCATCGGGATCAAACACAAATGTTATTCCCAAACCATCTCTAAGTTGGCCACCGGCAACTCACAACATGAATATAATAGTAACATCAACAAATTATAGGCAGTAAGTACGAAGCTGCAACTATGAAAGTCTAGGGTATAGGGAACTACATCCATGGCTTTAGATTGTCCCAAAATAATCACTAACCAATCAATCATTCCATTATTGCCTTGGATAAGCATTGAAGTTTCAAAACCTTTTGTTGGCAAATGGTAGCTTCAAACATATATCTCTTATGGTTCCTCATTTGATAATCCTTTACAAAGAAGTTCAAAACATTAGTGAAGTCACCACAAGAAGATTTATCGCATGTTAAATCAAAGAAGTTATTCCATGCTTCAAATTAATCATTCTTGCATTTCATCCTAGAAGCATTTTTAAAACTTTATCAAAATGTATCCTCAAAGCTTAAAGTAGAGAAAGTAGATAAATTAACACTAAAGATAGCATCAATTTACTCTCCCTTTTTTTTTTATCAAAAATCTCTTCATCCATGAGAATACCATTAGCACTTTCTTTCTCAAAGGAACAAGTTAACTCTTCATTAGAATTTTTCTCTTCAGCGGAAAAAGAAACTTCTCCATAGATATCCTTCACAATAAAGCAAAGGAGTTAGGTTGTTCAAACAAGTAGATTCATATTTCTCAATTGCACCAAGTAGATACAAGCAAGAAACATTCACATTACACTTGAAAGATTCAAGTTCACTCTCAAACACACAAAATTCTTGACTTACTTGCAAACTAGAACAATTATCCAAAGATGGATCCACAAAGCTCATCAATTCACTTTGACAAAGACACATGTCCTCACTAGTTTGACTATACAGCGAATACATAACTGTCACGACCCCAATTTTCCACCTTAGGATGTCGTGATGGCACCTAGTCTCTACAACTATGTATGCCTAACATGCATTGAGAAAATAGCAGAAATAATATTAAAACTTCAAATTAGACTATGGATACTATCATAATAGAACTCAACAGTACAACTATCACCATTTCCCCAAAACCTGGTGGAACAGAGCCATAAGCTCTACAAGAATGTACTAATAGTCTCATAATACAATACTGTTTTGGAACAAGAAATAAACAATAGAATTTCTACTCAGGCATCACACCAATGACAATGGTTTATATCAATACTTAGAATCCAACATAAGAACTATTGACATCTTTCTTCAAAATTAGACCCTTGCCAAGACTATATAAAATATTTGTGCAACTCCCCTAACATCTCAACCTCAAAAGATGACTCCAATACATTTCCTACTACAACTTACTTCTTGCGTCAACTTAAAGTGCCTGGACTTTATCAATCCTTTTTAAATCATGTGCCTTTACCATAAGTCAAAGATAGAAATTAGTCCACACACTCAAATGGTGGCACCTCAAGACTTCTCAGTCTCTGTGGAGAAATTTCCATAGAGCCAAGTACTATCAAAGGTCCAATCCCATATAAAAAAAATGGGACTCTACTCAGTCACAAGCATAGAAGAGGATGATGATTAACAAAAAGGAATCTGAGCAAGCTATTCAATGGAGACTTCACTCAGGAAACAGTCTGTTCTGGTGGGATAATTGGTTAGGAACACGGCCTCTCATTCACCATAGAATTGGTGGAAGCATGACTGGTAACACTTATGTTTCCGATTTCTGGAATGATGGTCAATGGGATCTTCAGAAGCTAAATAAAAATGCCTCATACCACAAGATCCAGGACATCATTTAAATCCATATTCATTACCAACCTCATATTTTAGATGAAGTCATTTGGACACCAACTGTTAAAGGTAAATTCACTTGTGCCACAACTTGGGAACTCATCAGAAAGAAGAAGCAATCTAACTTCTCCAACAGAATGACCTACCACATGAAAATACCTTTTAAATGGTGTAACGATCCGGCTGGTCGTTTTGAGCATTGCAGCCTCGTTCCTCACATTTACTGCTATGTTTGTGCTTTATATCTGCTGTATGACTTATCGGGTTAATTAGTTCGGGTCTAGTGAAAATTTAGAGTAAAATGAGACACTTAGTCTCTTAGAAGGAAAACAAAAGCTTAAGTTGGAAACGTCAACCGGATGTTGATCTATATGTAAACGACCTCGGATTCTAATTCGGATGATTCCAGTAGCTCTGTATGGTGATTTTGGACTTAGGAGCGTATCCAAAAAGTTATTTGGAGGTCCATAGTGGAATTAGACTTGAAATGGCGAAAGTTAAATTTTTGGGAAGTTTTACCGAGGGGCTAACTTTTTGATATCGATGTCGGAATCCAATTCTGGAAATTGGGATAGGTCCATAATGTGCAATGTGACTTGCGTGCAAAATTTGAGGTCAATCGGACGTAATTTGATAGGTTTCGGCATCGGTTGTGGAAGTTGAAGTTTTAAAGTTCATAGATTTTGAATTGGGGTATGATTCATCGTTTTGATGTTGTTTTATGTGATTTGAGGACTCGAGTAGGTCCATGTTATGTTTTAGGACTTGGTGTATTTGGTGGAGGTACTGGGGGCCTCGGGTGAGTTTCGGATGGTTAACGGATCAAATTCAACTTGAAATAATGCTGGAACTGCTGCCTACTGGTGTGATCGCACCTGCGAAGCTTTTGATCACGGGTGTGAAGCCGCATGTTCATGCAATCAATCGCAGAAGCGGCCAAGAGTGGAACTGGGCAGTTCTTGCAGGTGCGAAAAGTTTGCCCGCATCTGCGAGGCCGCAGGTGCAAAGGGGTGGGCGCAGAAGCAGAAAATGGTGAGGAAGCCGGGCAGCGCAGGTACAACATTTTTCAGCAGAAGTGAGGATCGCAGGTGCGACCTCTTATCCGCAGATTCGGAAGTCGCTGGGGCAGAACCTTAAATTCGGGGTTTCGTGATTTTTCACCCATTTTAGGATTTTAGAGCTTGGCTTGGGCGAATTTGGAGAGGAATATTTCCACACAACTTGGGGTAAGTGTTCTTGACTCCCTTGTGAATATATTTAATGAATTAATCTTCTTTTTTGGTGTAAGATTATCGAATCTTCAAGAGAAATCGAAGGAAATTCCTATATTTCATAAAAACGAATTTTTGAGTGTTGAACATCGATGTGGAGTCGGAATTAAGTGAAATTAGTATGGTTGAACTTGTAATTGGATGGGTTGTCGGATATTTTGAGATTCGTTGGAATCCCGAGATGTGGGTCTCACGGGCGATGTTTGGAGTGTAATTTTGGATTTTGTGTGAAAATATTAGTAATTTGATATAGAATTAATTCCTATAATTGTGTGGACTGAATCAAATTTATTGTGGCTAGATTCGGTCCGTTCAGAAGTTGATACGGACATAATGGAATTCCAGAGCACTGTTTAGCTTGCTCGACATTGGATTTGGCTTGTTCGATGTAAGTAACTCCTCTAATCTTCGAGGTGAGGGTATGAACCCTGAATATATGTATTATATGAATTGTTGGGAGGTGACGCACGTTCTAGGTGACAGGCGTGTGGGCGTGCACCATAGAAATTGTGAGATAATCGTTTCCGTGGAATTTTGTAGTCAAATAATCTTGGTATTTTCTATGGAGTCTTATGTGTTAAAGAAATTAATCTGAGAATCATATTAAAAATCATGTTTAGGCTGACTACTATGTGCCAGTATCATTGGGACCAACAAAGTTCATATTGCTGTCAATTATTGGTTTTAAATTGAAAAATCATACTCAGTTATATTTATTTCATTACATATCATATCCCAGTCTTTGTTGTTATTTATTGATACATCATATCATCATTTTCGGGCTATTTTCATGTCATTGTGAGCCCATGAGAGAGAGACTGGAGAGATTGATGACTTAGGGTGGCCGAGTGCCTGACTGTGAGGATATTTTTGGGATCGAGCTGCACACCGCAGCAGGCCATGTTGGCTTTATATATATTTTTATTATATGGATCGGGGCTGCGCGCTTGCAGCACGCCTTATAGGCTTATTATAGAATGTGAGTTGTCCGTGCAAATTATAGCGCTTGGACCGAAGGATCCCCTCCGGAGTTTGTACACACCCCAGTGAGCGCAGGTAGCTACTGAGTGCGAGTGCCGAGTGATTTGGGAGGATAGAGTGATTGTGAGGTATGAGTGACTGTGAGAATTGAGTGATTGGGAGGACTGATTGACTGGGAGGACTGATTGACTGGGAGGAGTGAGTGAAATGATACTTTGAGAGTATGCATATGATTTTATCACTAAGTGAATCGCATTGACATGCACACATGACATACAAGCATAGATATGTATTTTTCCTCATGATGTACAGTATCACATCATTCATGATTTCTCACACATGTTGACAGATGGGCATAGTGATGCATTTGTTTTACACTAGTTATCTGGAAAGAAAAGGAAACATCTTATTTTTTATTGAAAGGAGTTTGGGAAAATTATTGTTTTCAAACTTATTCATATTTTTTGGCAACTCCGATAAACGATTTGGGGTTTTCATTGATGTACTTGAAAGGCAGAACTATTTTCAGAAATCATGTTTCATGTTTGGTGAGAATTTGATTGTTGAGTTACTTCTGGTATTACTTGTTTTATATTGCTATGAACTATTGTTGGTTATTGAAGTTGAGACCCGACCTTGGTACAAGCTCGTCACTAGTTTCAACTTAAGGTTAGGCTTGTTGCTTATTGAGTACATGGGGTCGGTTGTACTCATACTACACCTCTGCACCTTGCGTGCAGATGTTGGTTGCTGATGTTGCTGTGTTCGTTGGGAACTGGATCTGAAGATGTACATGCGTTCCGGTTGTAGTTGTCTCTTGTTCATGGTAGCCTTAGATTTATAACAATCTGTTCATGTACATTTCGAATAGATGATGTATTAGTTCATACCAATTTTGTAAATTCTATTCTTAGAAGCTCATGATTTGTACTATCCGTTCTTGGGGAATGTATAAGGTTAAGATAATTATTTACTTAAATTGCTTTATTAATTATTATTGGAATTGTTTAGTGGTTAAGTGGCTTACCTAGCGGGTGGGTTAGGTGTCATCACCAGTAGTCGGATTTTGGGTCGTGACAAGGTGGTATAAGGTTGAGATAATTATTTACTTAAATTGTTTTATTAATTGTTATTGGAATTGGTTTGTGGTTAAGTGACTTACCTAGCGGGTGGGTTAGGTGCCATCACGACTAGTCGGATTTTGGGTCGTGACAAGGTTGTATCAGAGCTCTAGGTTCATAGGTTCTACGAGTCATGAGCAAGTGTCTAGTAGAGTCTTGCGGACCTGTATGATGACGTCCATACTTATCTTCTAGAAGCTAAAGGGCATTTAGGGTAATTTCCCATCTTTCTTTTCTTATCGTGCAGAATTGATTCAGCTTGAAATATGACTCTTTGAATTCCTTCCACGTATTCGTATGCGCACATAAGCGCTCGATATCAGTTGTGCATCACCGGCTTGTGATTCTATGAATGAGGTTTGAGATGTGTATTTGGTGTTTTGGTGATGGGCCAGTCATGAGGACTTGAAGCCATGGTTAGACCGCTGCTTAAGTTCGGTATATCCAGTTGTAACATACACATTTGGATTCATATGTCCGGTAATGTCCCTACGAGTGGAATTTGTGGCTCGATGAGCGGTGTAATAGATTTGTGACGAGTATGAATGTTTTGAAAGGTCTTTCACGTGCTTAAATTTTGGGACAAATTAAACTCTCATGTCTAGTTAATGTGTTTGGATGCAGATAAACTAAGTGATTGCATAGTAATTGTGACTGCGAAAGGGTATAACAAGATACCAATTTAAGGCTAAGCAAGTGGGTTATCCCCTACAGAGTAATTTATGTAGGTGTGTTCTTTATAATGCACATAGAGAGAGTTTCTTTTCTGCCAGTAGGGCGTATGTGTTGAGACTTGAATTTGAATCTGGTTGAGAAAGTTAGCTTGAGTATTAAAAGAATGAATGCGAACTTAGCAGACAATTACGGTATTTTATGGTTGGCGTAATATGAGCTTGAGGAGTATTATGACAGTAATAGAGTATGGATATTATAAGTTATTGAGTGTTTAAATTTATGGCTTTGAACCAAGTGGGGGAGTCTTCTACTGACAATGCAATTCATGGTTATGTGTTTTGGTCTGAAGTATTCTTGAGAATCAGTGATGACTTGCAGAGGTGGAGTTCGAGAATGACTCGAGTAAAAATATTTCTGGATACAAGTATATTGAGCTTTATGAGTATATGAAAATCGTGGGATGAGTGATTTGTTATTTGTGAATGATGTAATGCGCACAGAGTATGAATTGGATAGGTGGCATTAAAGTAGAGTTACTTCTTTGAGTGATGTTGTGCTAATGGGGCACATGTCTGTTGGCCCATTGAGGCGGTGTAATTTGGATTGAGCAAAGGGGGTGACTCTCGAGAAAGTCCCAATAGGTCCGAGGTTTACATATAACAATTGAGAATTCCTCCGGACTTGTGTATGGATAAAATATAAGATTTGCACTTGATGGTGCCTAGACTTACGGAAATTCTATATGACTACGGATTCTACATTTTAGTATAAGGAATGTAAGAAGAAC
>AWOL01S0079489.1:12876-29995 GCA_000715115.1 Nicotiana otophora | reverse complement strand
GTCGCCTCTGTTCAAGCTCAAGTTTGTCAAAAATGGCAAATGTTGAATGCCACTATTTTTATAACTTACAGATCTATCCAGTTCGATCTTGGGAGCTCGATCTGTCCAGTTCGAGCAGGGGCCTCGATTTTGTCAGGGACCTCGATTTGTCAGGGACCTCGATTTTGTCAGGGAGCTCAATTTTGATAGGGAGCTCGATTTTGACAGGCAGCTCGATTTTGTCAGGGAGCTCGATTTTGTCAGGAAGCTCGATTTTGACAGGGAGCTCGATTTTGTCAGGGAGCTCGATTTTGTCTGGGAGCTCGATTTTGATAGGGACCTCGATTGTAAGGGACCTCGATGTTATCAGGGAGCTCGATTTTGACAGGGAGCTCGATTTTGCCAGGGAGCTCGATTTTGTCAGGGAGCTCGATTTTGACAGGCAGCTCGATTTTGATAGGCAGCCTCCTTTTGACAGTATTTCCAGCAGAAAACTTGCAGCAGCTTTTGCAGCAGCTAAGTCCCACTTTTGATCCGTTAACCATCCGAAACTCACCCGAGGCCCTCGGGACCTCAACCCAAAACACCAACAAGTCCTAAAACATCATACAAACTTATTTGAAACCTCAAATCACATCAAACAACGCTAAAATCACGAATCATGCTCCAATTCAAGCTTAATGAAACTTAGAATTTTCAACTTCTACATTCGATGTCGAAACCTATCAAATCAAGTCCGATTGACCTCAAATTTTGTACCCAAGTCATAAATGACATAACGGAGCTGTGAAAATTTTTCGAACTGGATTCTGACCCCGATATCAAAAAGTCAACCCCTCGGTCAAACTTTCAAACTTTAAATTCCTATTTTAGCAATTTCAAGCCTAATTTCACTACGGACTTCCAAATAAAATTTCGATCACGCTCCTAATTCCAAAATCACCATACGAAACTGTTGGAATCATCAAAATTCTATTTCGGGGGTCATTTGCACATAATTCGACATCCGGTCACTATTTGAACTCAAACTTTAAATTTTTCATCAAAATTCTATATCTCGGGCTAGGGACCTCGGAATTTGGTTCCGGGCATACACCCAAGTCCCAATTCACGATACGAACCTACCGAAACTGTTAAAATACTGATCCGAGTCCGTTTGCTCAAAATGTTGACCAAAGTCAACTCAGATGTGTTTTAAATATCTGATTCACATTTTAATTCATTTTTCACTTGAAAACTTTCCGAAAAATTTTTACGGACTGCACACACAAGTCGAGTAATGGTAAATAGTGCTTAGATCACATAAATAAATCATTAAATTTAAAGATGATATCTTGGGTCATCACAACATGCTTATTTGATTTATGTGTCTTAATTGCTACTTGACATTTAGCATATTAAATATTAGACTGCCTATTTTCTCTCTGATTTTTACAATTAATTGCTACTTGTCATTGTTTATTTCATAAATAAATTACAATTATTATATGCCTTGATGCTTAATAGTTTCTCATTGAACGTGGTATTTATTGGAGTATTTTTATTACATTTAAGAGTTATTAAAATATATGGGGGGATCGGGTTGCACGCCGCAACAGATTTATTTAAAATTTATATTGGGGGATCAGGTTGCACGCAGCACCAGAATTAATTGAAATGAATATGTTGGAGGAGCGGGTTGCACGCCGCAATAGATTTATTTAAAGTTTATATTGGGGGATCGAGTTGCACGCCGCAATAGATTTATTTAAAGTTTATATTGTTGGAACGGGTTGCACGCTGCAATAGAAACAAGTTGAGGGATTGTGATTGCTGAATTGACTTCAATTATTGAGATTATTTATCGGTTTTACTACTATTCCCGCTATTATTATTATGATTGTGTAGAGGTTAATGTAATCGACATGCCTTAACCTCATCACTATTTCGTCGAGGTTAGGCTCGGCACTCACCAGTACATGGGGTCGGTTGTACTGATACTACACTCTACACTTCTTGTGCAGATTTCAGAGTTGGTTCCAGCGGCGTACTGTAGATTTGCCCGGATACAACTACCAGTGGAGACTTGAGGTATAACTGCATAACGTTCATAGTTCTGAAGTCCCCTTCTATCTTATCTCAGCTGTGTATTATATTTCAAACAACTTAAATTTTATTCAGACCTTTATTTGTATTATTCTATAAGCTTGTGCACTTGTGACTCCAGTTCTGGGATGGTATTTAGATATCGCGATTATTATGGAATATTCACTTTATTTCAGACTTTATTTCCGCATTTGTTTTCTTATTATTAATTAATTTAAAATTTTATTAAAAATAGCTAATTATATTCTAACGTTGGCTTGCCTAGCAAGTGAAATGTTAGGCGTCATTACGGTCCCGAAGGTGGGAATTTCGGGTCATGACAGAATCGAATAGAGGAGATTGAGAATTTGGTTTGGACTGTATAGGTTGGGAGAGTATGAAAGGAAAGAATGAATGGGGTCGAGTTAAATTAATGAATGGGTTTAATTTAGTTGAAAATAAAAGGGAACTGATAAAATAAATTTGTATTGGGTGGGACCCATTAGCGCGTGTATACACCAATAGTACTATAAATGGGGGTCGGGTTTAATTGAGCATATAATGATAAATAAATTCTGAAAATAATAACTTCGGGAGTAATAGGACCCCCAAAAAGAAAAGGTATGTAGTTGGTAATATGGTCGTAGGTTGGGGAGGATTTTATGCATTATCCTTTTATTTGACAAACAACAGATATAATAACATGAGAAGGAATAAACAATTATTTTTGAAAGTGAAGAGATGGAGATGAGTGTGCTTTATTTGTGCACGTATTGCTAATAAAAATAGTCATGTTGTCTGCAAACATTAAAGTGAAATTAACATACAATTTTGTTATAATTAAATACAACAATAAATATGTATATTAAAAAGATATCTTTTATAATACCGAATACTAATAAGTGTCTAGCCTTAGTGAAATTGATGGAAGGAAATAAATTAACGGAAGGATGTTTTTGATCACTTTTTAGAAACTTAAAAGGATGTTCTTAGTTAAGTGGGATTTCCTACTATTAATAAGAGGCAGTCGAAGAGGCAGTCGAGGAACTTGACATCGTCAGGGTTATTTTCGGAAACTTACAATTATTTTAACCTAACACACGTGGTATGGTTAAACGTGTATATCTGTAAAAAAGAAGTTTCCTTACACTGTTCTTTATCCAGTTTTTCACATCTACCCTGCTTCTTTTGAACAACTCAAAAATTCGCAAAAACAATTCCATTCCTTGTTATAAAATAAAGACTATAAAAAAAATAAACAGAAAACAAGTATCGAGGGAGATTGATATTTTATTCAACTTTCAAAGTTATGCTCGTAATGAACTGAAAACTCATCTATTTATAGAAGAAAGGAAGCAGTTGCGAGACTTTTCATGAAGCAGCTGCAAGGCTTTTCTTTAGCTGTTTGTAAGCTGTCTGCATGAGCTGCTTGCAACCTGCTTGTTTAATAAGAAGCTGTTGCAAATCATTTTATTGAGTTACTTGCAACCTGCCTGCATCAGCTGCTTGTAAGTTGTCTGCATAAGCTGCTTGCAACCTGCCTATTTAATAAGAAGCTGTTGCAAATCATTTCATTGAGTTGCTTGCAACCTGCCTGCATCAGCTGCTTGTAGATAAATTTCAACGGAGTACTAAATGGATAATCTTTTTCAGGAAGATTATCTATAGCGGAGTAATGAATGGACATCCACAATATAATATTTTCATAACACTCCCCCTTGGATGTTCATTAAAAGATAATGTGCCTCGTTAAAACCTTACTAGGAAACATTCAGTGGAAAAAAATCTAGTGAAGGAAAAGGAATATACATATTTAGTAATATGCATTTCTGGTGCCTCATTAAAACCTTACAAGAAAAATCCCATGGAAAAAAACTTTAGTAAGGAAAAAAGAGTACAGTGCGTATTTCACTTCCCCTTATGAAAACTTTTTTTCAAATATTTGAGTTTTCGCATTCCAATCTTGTATACCATCTTCTCAAAAGTTGAAATTGGCAAAGACTTAGTGAACAAATATGTCGGATTGTCACTTGAACGGATTTATTACACATCAATGTCACCATTTTTCTGAAGATCATGTGTGTAGAATAATTTTGGTGAAATGTGCGTCGTTCTATCTCCTTTTATAAATCCTCCCTTTTATTGGGCTATGCATGCAACATTATCTTCGTATAAAATTGTGGATCTTTTATCACATTCCAAACCACATTTTTCTCGAATGATATGAATCACTGATCTCAACCATACGCGTTCCCTACTTGCTTCATGAATAGCTATTATCTCAGCATGATTCGAAGAAGTAGCAATAATAGATTGCTTTGTGGAGCGCCATGATATGATAGTACTTCCACATGTAAACACGTACCCGGTTTGATATCGAGCTTTATGGGGATCAGATAAATAACCTACATCTGCATAACCAACAAGATCTGCACTACCTTTGTTAGCATAAAACAAACCAATATCAAGAGTTTCCTTTAAATATCGCAATATATGCTTGATCCCATTCCAATATCTCCGTGTAGGAGAAGAGCTATATCTTGCTAGTAAATTAACAGAAAATATTATGTCAGGCCTTGTAGCATTAGCAAGATAAATAAGTGCACCAATTATACTGAAATAGGGTGTTTCAGGACCAAGGAGTTCCTCATCCTCTTCTGGAGGTCAGAACGGGTCCTTATTCACTTCAAGTGATCGAACAATCATTGGTGTACTCAATAGGTCCGCTTTGTCCATGTAAAAGTGTTTTAAGACCCTTTATGTATAGGCAGATTGATGGATAAAGATCTCGTCTGCTAAATATTGAATTTGCAGACCAAGACAAAGTTTTGTCTTTCCAAGATCTTTCATCTCAAATTCTTTCTTAAGATATTCAATTGCCTTTTGGAGCTCTTCTGGAGTTCCAACAAGATTTATGTCATCAACGTAAATAACAAGTATAATAAATTCTGATGCCATTTTCTTTATAAAAATGCATGGACAAATAATATTATTTATGTAACCTTCTTTCAATAAATATTTACTAAGGCGATTATACCACATGCGCCCAGATTACTTTAAACCGTACAAAGATCTTTGTAATATGATTGAATATATTTTTCGAGGTTTTGAATTTGCTTCAGGCATTGTAAATCCTTCAGGGATCTTCATATAGAATTAATCAAATGAGTCATATAGGTTATGACTTATATTTAAATGGCATGACATCTTCAGGTGTCTGGACTACAAGTCCGATCCTCACAATCTTTTTATAATATTGTGCACTATATTGTATCAACTATATCGTCGACGATCATTTCGTATCAGTTCGCAAGCGGCATAACTTGTTGAGATCTCATCACTTTCTTTATTTTTAGGTACCTGAACTTCTTCTGGAGTTTCATGAAATGTTATGTCGTGGACTCTTCCAGAGCTTGTTTCCTCCTTATTATGATTATTTTGATCATTTTTTCCTATTCTTTTCAAGGATTGTTACCTTTGGAATCGATTGGTCTACTACGCTTCATGCGTACAGTAAACTCTATCCTTCAGGGACTTTAATTTTAATAGGAGCATTTGCAGCTGAAATATAACAACAACAACAACAACAACCCAGTATAATCCCACTAGTGGGGTCTGGGGAGGATAGTGTGTACGCAAACCTTACCCCTACCCTGGGGTAGAGAGGCTGTTTCCAATAGACCCTCGGCATCCTTCCCTCCAAGAACTACCCACCTTTGCTCTTGGGGTGACTCGAACTCACAACCTCTTGGTTGGAAGTGGAGGGTGCTTACCATCAGAGCAACCCACCTTGCAGCTGAAATATGATATTTAATTTTGGATCAACAAATGCTTCTGGCATTTGACTTGAATTATCTTCTAAGCGAGGATCATATTAATGATAATTCGATTCATATAGCATATTTTCCGACTGTTTTATTCCATCCCCCAAATGTTAGAAAAACTAACTCATATCCCCAATCTCCTTTGGGAAACATATCTGCATTGTGGTAGAGAAATTAATCATATACCACACATCAAAAGTTATTAGATAGTAAAAATATTTAGTTTTTGATCCTAAACCAATTGTGGGGGGAGAACTTATCATATTTTGTTGGTCTGATGCATACAAGTATTGTTGTATGCAATTTAGAAAATCTTAGACCACCACATGAGACTTTGTTCTTATAATCAATAGTTTAGCCATTAATAGGAGGTATTCAATGTTAAACTAGCTTGGATATAAACCAGCATCATCAAGATGAATTATCTTGATTTCATAATTTGAAAATTATGCTCTTAATTGAGAAAAATAATTTCATATGCTAAACTGCAGGTTGACAATAAACATACATGTAACCATCTTATATATGCATCTATAAGTGGTTCACATGATAGGTGAATGGGCCCATATTCACCTTTTATATATTTCAGAATTCGGAGATTTTAGTCCCAACTTTAGCTGGTATAATCAAGTTATTATGAGAACAAGCAACACAAGAGAATTCTTGAAGAATCTTCAAGTTCTTTAGTATATGCTTATCTGAATTCTCAAATAGCTCATTTAAAAATGGCAAATAAAAATTTCAAGTTTATCATGGCATGTGCTATCTTATGGCATAAACTTTTGCATCAGTAAACTTCTGATTTACCGTGGCTACTTTTGTATCAATAAATTTCTGATTTACTGTGACAGCTTTTGCATTAGTAAACTTCTGGTATATTGTGATACATGATGTAGTACAAATTTGAAGAATAAGGCAGTTATATTCTCACATACATATTTACCCCACATGATTATGGAAACATGAAGATTTTCAATCTTTCAATCATCTGTAGTCTCAGTATGATAGTCATATGTATTAGTAAACTTCAATTTATCATAACATATGTTTTGACCACAATAATGACAAATAAGCTCTTCGGGAGCCTTACATTTATTGTCCACAATCAAATATTACTCAGACATTACTTGTGTCATGTGTCTTCTAGACAAACAGTTAGCTCTTCAGGAGCTTTTGTTGTACTACCAAATATTGCTCAGACACTTCTGGTGTCATGAGAGAAAATCATAATCAAATGAACAATATAAAGCTAATTCTAAATTTATAAATGATGAAAATTAAGAATTTTAATATTTCTACCACTAACTTTGTGACAAATATCTCCTTCAAGGAGAAATATCATTAACATCTGAATATTTTGTATCAATACGGCAACCATATAGTCATTGCATCTTTTAAGAAAAGATATACGAGTTGTTATTTCCTTCGGGGAACTCAACAACTAACTATAATATATTAATGTAGTTGTAGTAGAAAGCATTCTACAAGAATTCTTTTGCCTTAAAATGATACTTAATAAAATTATCCAAGATATTTTACGTATGATAAGTACGTGTGGTAATGATCTTTATGCTACAAAAATAATATTTATATCCTCTATTATTCTACCTCTTCAGGAGGTGAGTTGTGGTATTTCTTCATTCACTTTAGGGAATGAAAATGTGCTTTAAAAATAACTTTAAACAACTCATTATTTTATTTTAGCAAATAAAGATACTGCTTCAAAATATTTTCCTACTTCAGGAGGAAATTTTAATTGTGTTACTTCTTCAGGAGCAGATTTAAAATACGAAATATTGAGTATATATTGTCTCAATCATATTAACTTTTCTGGAGATGAATTGTAATATATTTACAACAAGATCGCGTTTATATTTACGACTTTATTAATATTATCACATTCACTTCAGGGAATAGATTAATATTTATCAAAATTTCTCATCCTTCAAGAAATCGAACATAATTATCTGAACGTGCATTAATCATATCAAATTGTGATGCTTCAACCTCTTTTAAAATATTTACTACTTCAGGAGCAAATCGATACGTGCATGTAATATAGAAAATATTTCTCTAGCTTATCTTTAATTGTAACCATAGAAAGCCTAAATTATCACTTCTTGTGGTCATAGGCATATACCACTTCTGGTGGTTAACAAAATTTAGTTACAATGAGATATACGAAATATAACCACTTCTTGTGGTTGTATATTTCTTGCAAACTCTGCTGGAGTTTAAGTGGATCTAACAATGTTATCCACTTTGTAATATTTTATTAAAATAATAAGGATGAAAACAAATACCAAAGTAGGTATTGTATACGTAACATATAGCCAAGCAAGCGATGATAAAGATATTAAAATATAAGCAAAAGACTCAAATTAAATTATGCAAATTTGGCCACTTCATATTTAAGTGATATCTACATCACTACTGCCAAGAACAAAAACTCACCACTTCAAGGATATAATCTGCCTTATGATGCCCGAAATGAACAAGATCTCACCACGGACATAAGAGTGTCGCTGACAATCGGAAATGAACAATGAAATAGAAATTAAATTCGATGTAAGTACTCAAAATGGCATAGTTTCGTGCTGATAACGTGTTATAAAATAAAGATTATAAAAGAAATAAACTGAAGACAAGTATAGAGGGAGATTGATATTTTATTCAACTTTCAAAGTTATGTTCATAATGAACTGAAAACTCTTCTATTTATATAAGAAAGGAAGCAGTTGCGAGGCTTTTCTTTAGCTGCTTGTAAGTTGTCTGCATGAGCTGCTTGCAACCTGCCTGTTTAATAAGAAGCTGCTGCAAATCATTTCATTGAGTTGCTTGCAACCTGCCTGCATCAGCTGCTTGTAGGTTGTCTGCATGAGCTGCTTGCAACCTGCCTGCATCAGCTGCTTGTAAGTTATCTGCATGAGCTGCTTGCAACCTGCATGTTTAATAAGAAACTGTTGCAAATCATTTCATTGAGTTGCTTGCAACCTTCCTGCATCAGCTACTTGTAGATAAACTTCAACAGAGTACTAAATGCATAATCTTCTTCAGGAAGATTATCTATAGCGGAGTAATGAATGGACATCCATAATATAATATTTTCATAACATTCCTCAAATTTTCGTTCTCCTTTTCTCATCTCTTTTTATGTTCTCTGCCTATCTAGCAATTCCCCGGTGGGAAAAGCCATTGAAATTAAACTAAGAAGAAACTAAGATAAAAGAAAGGAAAATACAGAGATAAAATTGGTTTTTTCATTCAACATGTCTACAAAAAGGGAACTACGCGATATTTAACTAGAAAATAACACAACGACCTAGACACGTGTCGACTAACAGTAGTGACACCTTTAGGGACTGAAAAATAAATAACAGGGACTCAAATGATAATAACTAAACTTAGGACCCAAGAGCATAAAATACAGGAAGCTGCTTCTCGCCCCAAATGCTACATTCCATTCCCCTTTAAATAACCTTATCCTCAAGGTTTTAAATGGATCAAACCAGTGATAACAAATTTGCAGATGCTTCATTGTTCTTAAGGCCATCAAATGCTCCTCCTTCACCACCAAAATTGAGAATGTTCCTCTCCTTCATGCAACAAAAGAAACACCTCCTGAATCAAAAATATAAAATATTTTCCATACCGCCTTTCTTGTCTAATGCTGTTGTAGCACCATAAATAAAGCATATCCATCTGCAAGTAGATATTTCTCCTTTAAAGCCATAATCTAACATATTCCAACAACAACCAGTAATACTAATACCATTTTGTCTTTGCAATACGCTGGGATAATACTCTAGCAGAATATTTTCATCAAAACCATCACTACCACGATAAGCATTAGCAGAAGTAAACACCAACATAACAACCTCTTTACCAAACTTATGACATGATCTAGCAATAATGCAACCATTCAATTTCATCTCAAGAGTCACTAAGAGAAATTCACCTGCTATGAAGTTTATTAGAGCACGAGGAATGATTATTTTTTTTCAGGGACTCTTCTGCTATCTTAGAGTGGCCAGCAGCTATATCAACCAGTAGCACTGCAAGCAACACCACCATGGATTTGTCTAAATCATAAATATCTTCAGAGGTTGGAGGTCTATCTACTTGATTAAGTGATAGAACAAGCTTCTTCTCTGTTTGTCCTACAATCCGCCCCTCTAGGTAGGCAGCAAAATCCTCAACCACGTATCCAACTATATTGAAAATTAAGAGCAATTGGAGTATTGGACAAGTCCCACCATGCATGAGCTAAAGAAACAATGGATCTGGAAAGAATAGTTTACATGTTTCCATGATAAAGTTACAAGGTGGTCAAGATTTAGGGAGGGTATAATAGTAGGAGGTTGATGAGGATGCCAAAAAAGTGATAAAGCAACAACCTGCAGGGAACCATAACTGCAATCGTCTAACCGTGAAGTCACAATGTGATTATGATCTTAATATGATGCATTTAAGGTTTCAAACATCTTTGCAATTACAGTACTAAATAATTTAGTTCCCTTTACGACACCTTCTGCTCCATAACACTCTTTAAGAGCCTTAAGACGATCAAA
The DNA here is from genome assembly GCA_000715115.1 of Nicotiana otophora. NCBI lineage: Eukaryota > Viridiplantae > Streptophyta > Magnoliopsida > Solanales > Solanaceae > Nicotiana > Nicotiana otophora. The sequence goes on along the minus strand of AWOL01S0079489.1, from coordinate 19,557 downwards.
TCTTCTAATAATTAGCTCAACCGAATGACACATACCTCCAGACAAATCTTGGTGTATCTCGACTGCTCTTTGAGCATTACACGTGATTGAAACAAGACTTGTCACAAATTCTCATGATGCATAAGAACCACTTAAACATGATGCATAACCAATCAATTTTTTGTTTGATACATCTTCGACTTCAGTAATTTCTAACCTAAAAATAGAGTGAGGCCTATCAAATGAATTTTCCATGCACACCATATCCAACTTAGATGAGCTAGCAGGAAAAAGGGTAGCCAAAGGTGCAAAACTAATATTACAAATAACTTTTGCGCCACAACTTTGTAAATTAACATCAGAAATAGGAATAATTTGATTACCAACCTCAATTGGCTCATGAACAGTTTGAATATAATATGGCTCATCAACAGGAATAGTCATACAATGGAATTTATTTTCTCCACCAGCATCATGACTGAGTACACTTATAACTAGAGGCACTTTGATTTTAGCACCCTGTTCATATGACTTTCCAGGGTCCCAAGTTTCAATCATTGCAATTGAATCGTAGAATGTCTTGTTAAGCAACAAGATGCCAATTGTTTCTATTTGTATATGTGAAACACACTGCTCGTCTTCCTTTCACTCAACAATGTTCATTGGAGGTTCCCATGTTCCTGCAAATATTTTAGTAGGAAAGACCTCTATACATTCCGGAATACTCTTGCTAATAAAGAGTATTTTTAATTGACGTTCAATAGGGTTCCAACCACAACCCACCAACCCAACATAATTGCTTCCCTCATTGTCCATTTTAAAGAGCCCATTCCATTCATGCTCCTCGGTAAAACGTTTCACATCTATAAACACTTCATTGGTTTTCGTTGGCTCCAGTTCCCCGCCTAGATGAAGTCCATTGGTGAGTCCCTCGTTGTAATTAGGTTCCAAAACAGTGATAAGCTCATCTACGGTGCCACCACCACTTCTCACACCCAAAGTCAAGAATCTTCTGCTCTTCTCCACATAACCCATTTGAAACCCACTTTCCGAGCATAGAGACCCCATTTTCACATTGTTCTTCTCCTCATCTCCAGCTTCGTGTTGTTGAGGAATTTTATCAAATAGTTGGTCTCCATTGTTTCCTTCCTCCTTATGTTGAATTTCCATCAATGGACAGTCATCATAGACAAGAGAATCTTCTTCTTCATCCTCTAGTATTGCTTCCTTTGCAATGTCATTCTAGAGAGATGATGTTCCTACCCTTTCTCGCTCAGACAAATTCATGTCTTTGTGAAGATACCGCGTACGCACTTTTCCGAAGTAATCGAGATGATATTTATCAAAGAGAACTCTTTGATGCTTCATTTCGTCGGCGTCTCCTCTACTGCCATGATGTTTCTTGTGCTTTCTAATACAACCACAACAAGCACCGAGTTATCCTCTCTTCTTCCTATTCTTCTTGAATCTTGTCGACATTGTTGGTTGATCTCTACGTGTAGGAAAAGTTCCAGTAGCACTCACCAACACCACAGAACCATTATCCAACTGAACAAAATATGAACCTTGATAGTTACCGTCAAAATGATAAGTATATAGAACATGGTAAAGACAAGTTTGCGAATAACCATTGTAACACTCAACACCACCGGGATTGGAATTCATATCTGGACTGTCATACGGATGAGAGTAAGTGTATGCATATAGATTTTCATTGTAATGCTCAACTCCAGAGGATTTCCTATGAAAATATGTATTTGCACCGGAATACTGATGATTTGCATATGGGTTGCCGGAAACCCGCTGCTCACTCTCCGATCTTTGAACTCCACACTGATTTGGGGAACTGTGGGAGGTTCGGAAGCGATTTTGATACCATTCTTCCATATGCTGTAGTCTTATGTTCGATCTGTAAATAAAAGCTTGAATCTATTGCTCAAACTGATTTGAACTTCTGTCGGGCTGCACCGTTAGCTCCGCCGAACGGCCGAGAATCGTCGGCTGTGATACCAATTGTAGCAATTCCCCGGTGGGAAAAGCCATTGAATTAAACTAAGAAGAAACTAAGATAAAAGAAAGGAAAATGCAGAGATAAGATTGGTTTTTTCATTCAACATGTCTACAAAAAGGGAACTACACGATATTTAACTAGAAAATAACACAACGACCTAGACATGTATCGACTAACAGTAGTGACACCTTTAGGGACTGAAAAATAAATAACAGGGACTCAAATGATAATAATTAAACTTAGGACCCAAGAGCATAAAATACGGTAAGCTGATTCTCGCCCCAAATGCTGCCGCCTGTACAACCTCTTTTCCGTCAACGTCCGCGCTCTCTTGGAATTAATTGCACTTCAGTGGATTTTTCTCTTCAAATCGTTATTTTCTGGTGAGTATTTTGGTTCTTATCATGTACTTCTTTTCCATCTTTGATAGCATCTTAGAAATTTGTGTTTTCTCTTGAGGAATTAGGGCTTTTGTGCGTGAAAACTTTAACATGCCAAGAGCTTTTGTTATGTAGGTGTTTGACAAAAAAATTCAATGAATTGGGCTTTCTACTAAATGTCTTACGTATCTCATTTCATTTTTGGTATTGTCTGTTGGTATTTTTCTATCGATCTTTGGTCTTCTTTCATCTTGATGAATGTGATCAAGTTTGTTTACTTCAAGCATATAAGTTTAGATGCATACTTTGGTTTCGTGCAGGGCAGCACATGTCTTGCTATTTCTTATTCCAGTCACACGGCTTGCTATATATTAAAGCGAATTGCATTAATGAACTCCAGTTGGTACGGTTGTTTTTGTTGGTCTGAGGCAACTAGGTGTGTGTTTGGTTCTACTGATAAAGTTTGACAATACTAGTTTTGTGAAGTTCTTCATGAACAGAGCATACAATCTTTTAGGATAATAATACAGAGTTGTAATCACCAGTAGAACATAGAAAGAACTAAATTCAAATGGGAAAAGAAAATAAAAACTAAAACTTTGATGCCTCGGAATTGAGAAGACTGCAGAATATAAGAAAATTGCTCAAGAAAGTGATAAGGGTGGGAGTTGATTGTATATAAATTCGGGTTTTCTTGGACAGTTTCGGGAAGATGTTTAGGTAAAGAGAAAGGAGTATGTTGACTCTTCTGTGACTTCTGTGTAGCGTATACCTTGCAAGTAGAAGGCGATTATAGTTTTATGTCAATTCAATGATAGCTGAAACGCTACAACGATTAGCCTTGTTGTGACAACCTCTGTTTCAAAGCTGTTCCAATAACAAGAAAGGAACTGGCAGCGACTCGAGCTAGAAAAAAGATTGATGTATAAAAAAAGCTGAATAAATGAAACTTGTAGTTGAAATATGGACATAAATTGTTCAGCCATAAAGTTGAATATAATTTGATACCTGAGTTACCAAACCATTATAAAGAGGCTTAGCAGCACGCTTAAGGTAACATATGAAATTGTGAATGGCTTATAGTCAAAGTGATATAGATAACGAGCAGCTACAAGACCATCAACACCATTACTGCCAGGACCATCAACACTATTATTCCAAGTCAGTTGGATTATTTTCTCTACGAAGAACTAATTGGTTCATTTCAAAGAAAGTAGAAGTTTTTGCAGTCTATATCTTGATTGAAATTTAAAACTGATAACTTATAATCTTTGATGCAGTCTTCTGATAACTTATAATCTTTGATGCAGTAAGACTTTGTTGGTTGATTAATGCAATTGATATGACTTGCTAAGCATTCATTGTCATATATTTCTATTATGTGATTTGCTTGGAGTCTTTAACATTTTCAAATTGTACCAACTTTTCTTCATATGTATTCTCGAACTTGCTTGTGATATGTTTTTTTGTGACTTGCAGTTAAGTATCAAACCACATGAAACAATTAGAGTATCTGGGCTTACAGTTCTAAACTGTACTGTTGGTGGACGTACACTTTGATGTAAAGCCAATAACTTTTGCATTGATATTACCTATGACTCACAACTACTGCTCTTATGGTTCCTCATCTCCATATGAAATCTTTCCCGGATGTGCTCATTCTATATAGACTTAGTTAATAATTCTGCTACTCATTTTGATAATTTCGATAGAGATAAAAATGTTCATTGCATCTGCTGATCTGTAAGTGTCACTTTAAGTGCACAAAAAGTGACATAGTCGAGGAAAAGCTTTATTGTAGCGTTAATTATAAAAAAGATTAGGTTATGCTTTATTTGGTTATTTGCATGTACTTTAGGAGCGTGAAAATAGTATGGTTCATATAACTATAAGGAAAATTCAATATTCTTGGATCTCTTATCTAACCATATCCTTTTCTATTTAATATTGATAGCTTTAGTACAAATTTACCTAACTTCTTGCATTGTTTTCTTCCATCACTTGCATTAAAGTAGTGCTTCTATTGGTAAACCAGCCGGAGAAAATAAAGTATTTGTGATTTACAAATATAAAATATTGTATTTTTCCAATTTATTACACTTGCGGTGTATATACTAAGTTCATTCTTCGATCTTGATGTATTTTCTTTAAAATCTATCTACACAAGCTAGTTGAATCGATCTTATATCATATCTCTCTCAATTGCGAAATATTATGTATTCTAAGAGCCCGTTTGGACATAAGAATTTTTTCACTTTTTTTGAAATTTTATTCACTTTTTTCGAAATTAATGTTTGGTCATAAATTTTGGAATTTTTCGAAAATTTGAAAAATTCCAAAAAACTGTTTTTTAAAATTTTCATTCAAATTGCTCACAAAATTTCAAAACCGACCCAAAATTATATTCATGTCCAAACACATCTCTAATTTTCAAATATCATTTTCACTTAAAAAATTTTCGCTTTTGTTTTGGAATTTTACAATTCTATGTCCAAACGCCCACTAAGACTAGGACTCCACAGCTCAATTTCGTTGCCGGATAACTTTGGCAGAAAAATTACTTCTCCAATATAGTCGAGTCATTTACAATCTGTTGTATATCAATTGTGTTACCTAAAATAATTGTAGAGATTTACGCTCTAATTTACCAAAAAAGATGCCCAGCTTGCAACAAATAGCCCTCGAGGGTGTAAATTTATCACCATTTGCATTACCAACACGGAGAATTTAAATGTAAAAGTGAGTGACATCTAAAAATAATATTAATAGCAATACTAAATAGTTGTTGGGTTCGGGCATAGCCCCAGGCCCCAGCACACCCTCACTAGTATAAGAATGTACTGAAAGTTGTATTAGAACAATAGAGATGTATAACTCAAAGTAGTGGAAAGTGAAATCCCCAAAGACCTGCGTGTAACAAGGGACAAAAGATATTGGGATCACAAAATTCAATAGTCTTTCAACCAAATGCTTAAACTAAAAATTGGCTACATATATAAATATAATATAATTTATGTATAATATGTTAATAATTAATGAATAATCTATATATATATATATATATATATATATATATATTAGCTAGGGAAGATAGACAGTGAAACAGGGGTTGCCATTAGCATTGCTGGGTAATCTATTGGGTTTAGGTGTTTCATATAGGCCCATATTTTGCCTAGTTAGTGATAGAATCTTGAATTTGCTGACGGCGCGTGGCCCACTTAAACTCAATAACGATCGAAAAGGGCCGAAATAGAATTGGGCCTGCTTCCACAGCTCGTGAGTTCGCTCATTGGTGTGATCGCATATTTCGCAGCAACTCCTCCACAAAGGTATCGGAATTCTAAAGCATTCTTCACTTCACTATCTGTTCGTTCATCTCGATCCTTTTTCTATTACACATGCTTGGTCGCTACCTAGGAAAAAAACTATTTGTGTCTTTTTGGTGTAGCCGTGCGTTGTGCATGTGAGTTGTTCGATGAAATGCTTAGCTGAAAATTTAGGTGTTAGACGTCTTGGATTAAGTACTTAATTGGTTACTCCATAACTTGTTTGCAGCTTTCTTTGGAAAATTTTGGTGTTGAGCAGAAAGCTTAGTAACTTATCTGAGGACTATCTATGGAGGGAGAAGAGGATCAGGTGAAGAAGGAGAGGGTAGTAGAGGCGAGAGCAAGAAATATCAGCCACAATGTCAGGTGTACAGAGTGTGGCAGTCAGTCCATTGAAGACTCTCAAGCTGATATTGCCATTTTACTCAGAAAGGTATGTCTTCTGTCTTACATTTTCACGCATTTGCATCACTGGTTTCCACAACAACAACACAAGTCTCAATTCCAAGCTCGTTGAATAGAATTTTTCTTTCTCGGGTTGAAATTTATGGCCAATTTTCAATAAGAAAGCATTCCTAGAAGGGCCAGAGGGGCTTATGTAACAGATGGCTGATCACATAGAGCTCAAACAAAACATGTAAGGTCTGGTTTTATTAACTGAAAGTAATATGTAATCCAAATGGAGGAAGCAAATCTACAATTTGAGAGGAAATTCATCTATTTCTTGGTGTTGGCAAATATAGTTTATGTATATAGTAATATCATTTGGTAGGGGTATGCTTCACTATGTATTCTGGGCTCTAAGTTTTGAGGTAAAAATATCTTCTGGGAACTACCTTCGCAGATTTAAAGAGAGTATTTTTACTCAGCAGTTTGCTGATTCTTCTGTCTATCAATAACCACATGCATTGCATGGTGGATGTGAAGAAGTAGACCATTATCTCGGCAATGATGAGCCAAGCTAGTATTTGCTCACTGTGACCCC
>AWOL01S0079481.1:0-18162 GCA_000715115.1 Nicotiana otophora | reverse complement strand
ATTTGGGTGGTGGCCTACAGACTTGCACTACCACCTAGTCTAGCTGCAGTTCATCTAGTATTCTATGTTTCTATGCTCCGGAAGCATCACGGTGATCCGTATCATGTGTTAGACTTCAGCTCAGTCCAGTTGGACAGGGATTTGTCTTATGTTGAGGAGCTNGCGTAAGTATAATGACCCCCATCTGCTTGTCCTTCAGAACACGATTTAGCACAGTGATGCCAAGGAGGTCATTATTGGAGATAATGTTGCATTAGGTATGCAGGGCAGGCTATGTGTGCCCAATGTAGATGGTTTGCGTAAGTTGATTCTCCAGGAGGCTCACAGTTCACGGTACTCCATTCATCCAAGCGCCGCGAAGACATATCAAGACCCGATGCAGTATTATTGGTGGATGAGAATAAAAAAGGACATAGTGAAGTATGTAGCTTGGTGCCTAAGTTCTTAGCAAATGAAGTATGAGCATCAGCGACCAGGTGGACTACTTTAGAAGCTAGATATTCCGGAGTAGAAATAGGAGTAGATCACTATGGATTTTGTTGTGGGGCTCCCACAGACTCAGAGAAAGTTCGATGCATTTTGGGTGATTGTGGATAGGTTGACCAAGTCATCACATTTCATTCCAGTGGTGACTACTTATTCTTTAGAGTAGCTGGCCTGAGTTTATATCCGTGAGATTGTCAGGCTTCATGGCGGGCTGGTATCCATCATCTCTGACCAGGGTACGCAATTTACATCATGGTTCTAGAGAGCCGTACAACATGAGTTAGGTACTTAGGTTGAGTTGAGCATAGTATTTCACCCTCAGACAGACGAGCAGTCCAAGTGCCAATTAAGATATTGGAGGATATGCTCTGTGCATGTGTGATGGAGATTGAGGGATCTTGGGATCAGTTCTTACCACTTGTGGAGTTTGCCTATAACAGCAGCTGCCAATCGAGCATTCAGATGGCCCCGTATGAGGCTTTATATGGTAGGCGGTGTCGGTCTCTAGTGGATTGGTTTGAGCTGGGTGAGGTTGGGCTATTGGGTACAGACTTGGTTCAGGATGCTTTGGAAAAGGTTAAATTGATTCAAGATCGACTTCGTACAGCCCAATACACATAGAAAGGTTTCGCGGATCGGAAGGTTCGCGATGTTGTATTCATGGTTGGGGAGCGGGTCTTGCTCCGGGTTTCGCTTATGAAGGGTGTTTTGAGATATAAGAAAAGGGGCAAGTTGAACCCCAGGTATATCTGGCCTTTTGCGATTCTTGAGAGGATTTGGGTGGTGGCCTACAGACTTGCACTACCACCTAGTCTAGCTGCAGTTCATCTAGTATTCCATGTTTCTATGCTCCGGAAGCATCACGGTGATCCGTATCATGTGTTAGACTTCAGCTCAGTCCAGTTGGACAGGGATTTGTCTTATGTTGAGGAGCCGGTGGCCATTTTGGACAAACAGGTTCCAAAGTTGAGCTCGAAGAACACTACTTCAGTGAAGGTTCAATGGAGGGGTCAGCCAGTCGAGGAGGCGACTTAGGAGACTGAGCATGATATGCGTAGCCGTTATCCTCATCTTTTCACCACTTCAGGTATGTCTCTATACTCGTTCGAGGACGTACGTTTGTTTTTAGAGGGTGAGGATGTAATGACCCGGTCGGTCATTTTGAGTATATTAGCCCTAATCTCCTATTTACTGCTTTCTCTATGTTATATTGTGGTTACGTGACTTGCCGGGGTGCTTGGTTTCGATTTCGGGTGAGTTTCATGGTGAAATAGGATACAAAGTCCCTAAATTGGAAGTTTAAGTCGTAGGATTTGACTGTAGTTTGACTTGTGTGAAGATGACTCCAGAATGGAGTTTTGACGGTTCCAATAGCTCCGTATGGTGATTTTGGTCTTAGGAGCATGTCCGGACATTGATTTGGATGTCCGTAAGTCGTTTCAGTGTGAGTTGGCGAAAGTTGGAAAAATTAGTGGAATTTTGGGAACTTTGATTAGGAGTGGACTTTTTGATATCGGGGCCGGAACCCGATTCCAAAAGTTGGAATAGGTCCGTAATGTCAATTATGACTTGTGTGCAAAATTGGATGTTAATCGGAGTTGTTTTGGTACGAATCGGCGTCGGTTCCAGAATTTGGAAGTTCATAGGTTCTAAGCTTGAATTTGGGTTTTGATTCATTAAATTCGTGTTGTTTGATATTGTTTTCGACCTCGAGTAGGTCTGTTAGGTGTTTTGGGACTAGTTTGTATACTCGGACGGGGCCCCGGGTGTGATTCAGATCGATATCGGAACAATTGTTAGACTTATGCATTTATGAAAAATCCTAGCTTCTGGTGTCATCGCACCTGCGGAGGGTATGACCACAGGTGCAGACTCGCATGTGCATGTGAGGAAGAGCAGAAGCGGAGAAGGAAACCCAGGCCAGGGATCGTAGGCGCAAAAAAGGTTCCGCATGAGCGGCTTCGCTTCTGCGATGGAGAGTATCGCAGGTGCATACCTAAGGACAAATACGACACGCGAGCCGCAGGTGCGCATGAGTGGGTGCGTGTGTTTTTCCGTAGAAGAGGATCCTTTATACTTAAGTGAAGTCCGCACTTGCGATGGGTTTTCTGCAGATGCGGCTAAGGCTTCACAGAAGCGATTCTTCAGGGCAGAAAAAGGGAAAAATCAAGGGTTTTGCTTTATTTCATTTTTGGGATTTTGAGAGCTCAGATTAAGGCGAAAGTTTGAAGGATTTTCAGGGGAAGTGTTGGGGTAAGGATTCTTGACTCGTTTTTGATTAATTCCTATGAATCTACTATTAATTTTGGGGAAAAGTGTAGAAGTTCTTAGACCAAGTTTTTGGATTTTGAAAGGCTAAATGAGGTCGGATTTGGATAATTCTTCTATGGTTGGACTCGATATCGAATGGGTGTTCGAATTTTATAATTTTGGTTGGGTTCCGGTATGCGGGCCTAGGTTGACGGTTTGGGGCGATTTTCCAATTCTTCGCTAAAATCATTATTTCATTGTTTAGACTAGTTTTCTATAGTTATATTTATAGTATGAAATTGTTTTGTTTAGATTCGAGTCGTTTGAAGTTGTAAAATCAAGAGAAAGTCCTTCTAATTGATTGATTGAGCGTTATTTGAGGTAAGTGTCTTATCTAATCTTGTGTGGAGAAAATATCCCTTAGGATTTGGTACTGTGGCGATAATTTGTGCTATGTGAAGGCCGTGTATGCAAGGTGACAAATGCGTACACGGGATAAATGTTGGAATTTCCGGTTTTAGCTACGTAGTTTCCTCTTCATGCCTTGATTGAGTTATTTTAGCATGTTATAGTCATCATGTTTAGCCTAATTTCACATGTCTACTTGTCTGATCTCCCATTTGCAACTTGTACCACATGTTTAGTTGAGTTACTTTCTTTTTTTTTGTATTTTCGTATTCATTACATAACTGTGGAATTCTTTACTTGAAATTAATATCCTTGAAATATCGTGTTGTTAAGTTTTGTGTTGAATTGCAAGGCCGTGGTTCCTTTGAGGCAAGGGTAAGATCTAAAATATAATTTATTTAGTTTATTGTGTTTTGGCCTTCGTGTTTTGTTGAGGCAATTGTTTGGTTATTTGCACGAGGTTTCTGCCGTGGGGTTGTTATTGTTTGCACGAGATTTCTATTGTGCCGTTGTGATTATTGATACACATGCGGTGGTATAAGGTCTGGGTGTTGAAATGCATTCGGTGAGTTAAGGTGGGCTTGATACGCGTGGCTAGTAGGGGAACTACTAGAAGCCATGCGCTGTGATAAGGTGGGCTAAAACGCGGGATGCTATTTCGGGAAAATAATTTTCAAAACCAAATATAAAGGTTCTCCCGGTGATATAAGGAAAGACTGTGAGTTATTTTATGATTTGGGACTACGAGGCGGTACCTCGGGAGTACCGATGTTGATCTTCTCTATTTGGTGTATTGTTTGGTTGTTGTTCCTTAACATGTAAAATTCTTGTTTTCCTTCCGTGTTGTATTTTTGCTTCCGTTGATTTCGTGTTGTTACTTTCCGTAAATCCTTTATTGTTTTACTTCCATGTCATTTTTTTATCATTATAGCTTCACCCTTGTTTCTTATTATATCCAGTAAGGCCTTGACCTGACCTCATCACTACTCTACCGAGGTTAGGCTTGCCACTTACTGGGTACCATTGTGATGTACTCATACTACACTTCTGCACATGTTTTGTGCAGATCCAGGTGCATCCTATCAGCCTCGGTGTTAGCGTGTTGTATGGCTTGCTTATTGAAGACTTCAAGGTACACCTGCCCGCGTCTGCAGGCTTCAGAGTCCCCTTCTATCCTATCCTTTCCTGTTTCTTTACATCTTTATAGACACTAATGTATATGAGTGTTCAGTACTGTATCTAGAGCTTGTGACTTATATTTTCACCGGGTTTTGGGAGATGTACATGTTGAGTTACAGATTTCATTTCATTTAGTTGTTGATATTTTTGAGTTTTAAATTATTATTTAGTTATTTTGCATGTTTTGTTAGGCTTACCTAGTCTTAGAGATTATGTGCCGTCACGACATCCTACGGAGGGGATTTGGGATCGTGACAAGGCCCAGGTTGACTTTTTTGATTGATTTTTCAATTCCNACATGACTCCGAAATAGAATTTTGACAGTTCCAATAGCTCCGTATGGTGATTTTGGTCTTAAGAGTGTGTCCGAATAGTGATTTGGAGGTTCGTAGGTCGTTTCGACGAGAATTGGCGGAAGTTGGAAAATGGGAGATTTTAGAAAGTTTGATCGGGAGTTGACTTTATTGATATTGGGGTCGGATCCCAATTTCGAAAGTTGGAATATGTCTGTAATTTCATTTATGACTTGTGTGTGAAATTTGGAGTCAATAGGAGTGTTTTTGGTATGAATCGGCATTGGTTTCGAAATTTGGAACTTCATACTTCATAGGCTTGAATTTGGGTTTCGATTCATAGAATTTGTGTTGTTTGATGTGATTTTGACATGTCGAGCATGTTTGTATGATGTTTTAGGACTTGTTGGTATGCTTGGTTGAGGTCCGGGAGGCTTCGAGTGTAATTCAGACCATGTTCGGCGCATTTCGGAATATGGATGTTTGCTGAATCTGGTGCTTCTGGTTTCCTCATACGCGATCGCGAGTGGAATAACGCGATCTCGAAGAGTAGTGTGGCACTGGAGGTAGTTTGCTCTATGCGATTGCGAGGTGGTGTATGCGATCGCGGAAGGTTGGTTTACAGTGAATCGCGAACGCGTGTAGAAGATCGCGTTCGCGAAGAAAGAATGGCGAGGCTGGGGCTGGGGCAGTTTGTGCTACGCGATAGCGTGGCCTAGGATGCGATCGCTAAGTTCAGGCAACTTGTTAATCGCGTTCGCGCTTACTTTCACGCTATCGCGGAGAGTAAATTTGAGCTGCGCAGAAATTATGTTACGCGATTGCGAAGGAATTTCCGCGATCGCGATGTGTAAATCACTGGGCAGCAGACTTAAGTTTCAAAATCGAGGGTTTATTCCATATTTCTCATTTTGGACTTAGAGAGCTCGGTTTGAGGAGAAATTTTGAGAGATTTTCAGAGAGATCATTGGGATAAGAATTCCTAACTCGATTTTGGTTAAATTATTCGAACCTATCATTATTTTTATCATGTAATTAGGGATTGGAGTTGGAAAAATTGGGAAAAAGCGGTAGAACTTCTTAGACTAAATATTTAAGTTTTGTAAGGCGATTTGAGGTTGAATTTGGGTAATTCTTATATAGTTGGACTTGATATTGAATGGATGTTCGGATTTTATAATTTTGGTCGGGTTTAGAGATGCAAGCCCGAGTTTGACTTTTGGATTGACTTTTTAATTCTTTGCAAATACCGTAATTTCATTGTTTGAATTAGTTTCCTATAGTTATATTTATAGTATGAAATTATTTTGGCTAGATTTGAGCTGTTCGGAGTTGGACAATCGAGGGAAAGACCTTCTATTGGATTGATTTAGCATGGTTTGAGATAAGTGGCTTGCCCAACTTTGTGTGGGGGAATTGTCCCTTAGGATTGGTGTTACTTGTGATAATTGTAATGTGTAAGAGCCGTGTACGCAAGGTGACGAGTGTGTACACGGGCTAAATGTGGAAATTGTCGATTTTTAGCTATGTAAATTCCTTTCATGTCTTAATTGGGTTACTTTAACATGTTATAGTCTTCATTTTTAGTCTAATAATACTTGCTAATTGCTCTACATGTTTAGTTGAAATTCTTGTTTCTCTTATTCCGTATTCATTATTTAACTGTGGAATTCTTTATTGAAATTGCTATTTCTTGAAATATCTTGTTGTTGAAATTGGTATTGAATTGCAAAGGCCGTGATTCCTATTAAGGCAAAGTGTTAAGTTGTTAAATATCATTCTATTGAGTTATTCTTCCGGTTGTTAATTGTTGGGACTTTGTGTACATTGTGGTTGAGTCGTGGGATCCTTTTTGTGAAATTCTGTTACTGTTTGGTTTCTCTGGCAAATTGTGATATTGGGCACTTGAGGTGCGATTTGTGATACATTGTGATATCGTTACGCATGGCTAGTAGGGGAACTACTAGAAGTCATGCGGTGTGATAAGGTGGGCTAAAACGCGGGATGCTACTTCGAAACAAATAATTTTTAAAACTAAATGTAAAGGCTCCCACAGTGATATAAGGAAAGATTGTGATTTATTTATGATTTGAGACTACGAGGTGGTACCTCGGTAGTGACTCTTGTTGACATTTTTCCATTCTTTTGTACTTGTCTTTGATCTTTATTTCCTTAGCGTATTATTAATTGTTTTTCTCCGTGTTGCACTATTTTCTTAGTTCTATGTAGTCAATCTGGTTATGCTATTCATTGTTTCAATTCCAATACGGTCATTTTTACACTGCCTTTATTTTGTTCAGTCTTTTATTTATTTCCAGAAGGGCCCTTGTCACGACCCAAAACCTACCCCGTCGTGATGGCGCCTATCGTGGAACTAGGCAAGCCACAACTCAACATCCCAACACATAAAAATCTTTGAACATAAGACGGAAGCAATTTAATAATTTAGGAAAGCCCTTTTTGAAAACAGAAATGTCCAAAATACGATACAGTCCATCCCAAAACCAGGGTGTCACTAAGTACATGAGCGTCTAACTTAGAATACAGTCCACTACATTGTCTAGAGAAATAAACTGAAAATACAACTGGTGATAAATGAGGATAGTCAAGGCCTGCGAACACCGTGAAGCTACCTTGGTAGTCCCCGAACTCTGAAGCCGCGATCAGCAACCGCCGCCATGACCAAAAATGCCTAGATCTGCACACGAGGTGCATGAAGTAACGTGAGTACATCCAACTCAGTAAGTAACAAGTCCAAACTTTGGACTAAAAGGTAGTGACAAACTCAACCGGTACAGATAAAATAGAAATAACTGAACAAAAATGTAGGCATGCTTTCAAAATAAATAGACAACTCAAACAGTAAAGTCAAGCATATCCGAGCAGTGTAAAGAATATAACTCTGCTATCTCTACATGCCAATGCACATGATGTATGTGATGCACCATGTTGTTAGCCTCATGTGCTCACACTCTTAGAATGCTCAACCACTCGGTACTGTACATGGACCATACGGCCCAGGGAAGATCCATCCTAAAATATATACATCACTGACTATAAGTCACCTAGTACCGAGGAAGGCCAATCCAGCCCTGTGGAGAAGATCCATCTCCAGGTATCAAGTACTTCGGACAAGATCTATGTCTAGGGAAGATCCATCCCTCAATAATATCAACCTCGCTCACTAGGGGTGTGTACATGTCACGACCCAACTCCATGTCAGGCCGTGATGCCGTCCAGCACCGTTGCTGGACAAGCCAATAGTGAACAACTTAGTGATTTCCTATTTTTGTTTGTTAAGCAATTCCAACATTTAGCTTTACTTACATTTAAAGCATTTGATAAATAACATATTCTTAAGGCAAACAAACGGAAACATCTAAAAGCAGTTATAACTATTGAACTACAACCCAAAAAGCAAAGTCTACTAATACGTGCCAGGATCTAGTGTCACAAGTGTATGGGCAACAAGTAGAATATACAAAAGATGACTATCCTACTGTCTGAAATAGAATAGACAGATAAAAACAAAAGAGAAACTTCGGCATACTGCTGAACGGCTCAGAAGGTGGCAACTCACCGTGAAGTCTCGGTCCAAGCTCAGGTGTGCGCGCCGGGCGGGTAACTAGATGCACCAGCCTCAGATCCTGTACAATTAAGTACATAAGCATAGTATGAGTACATAAACAATATGTACCCAGTAAGTATCCCACCTAATCTCGAAGAAGTAGTGATGAGGGGTCGACTTGACACTTACTAGGGCCAATAATAATGTAATTAAAGTGTTATGCTAAGTATAGATATCATGAAAAATTCTGACAGTTCAATAACGGGAAGAGATAAGCACTTCTTTCAAAAATANCTACATGCCAATGCACATGCTGTATGTGATGCACCATGTTGTTAGCCTCATGTGCTCACACTCTTAGAATGCTCAACCACTCGGTACTGTACATGGACCATACGGCCCAGGGAAGATCCATCCTAAAATATATACATCACTGACTATAAGTCACCTAGTACCGAGGAAGGCCAATCCAGCCCTGTGGAGAAGATCCATCTCCAGGTATCAAGTACTTCGGACAAGATCTATGTCTAGGGAAGATCCATCCCTCAATAATATCAACCTCGCTCACTAGGGGTGTGTACATGTCACGACCCAACTCCATGTCAGGCCGTGATGCCGTCCAGCACCGTTGCTGGACAAGCCAATAGTGAACAACTTAGTGATTTCCTATTTTTGTTTGTTAAGCAATTCCAACATTTAGCTTTACTTACATTTAAAGCATTTGATAAATAACATATTCTTAAGGCAAACAAACGGAAACATCTAAAAGCAGTTATAACTATTGAACTACAACCCAAAAAGCAAAGTCTACTAATACGTGCCAGGATCTAGTGTCACAAGTGTATGGGCAACAAGTAGAATATACAAAAGATGACTATCCTACTGTCTGAAATAGAATAGACAGATAAAAACAAAAGAGAAACTTCGGCATACTGCTGAACGGCTCAGAAGGTGGCAACTCACCGTGAAGTCTCGGTCCAAGCTCAGGTGTGCACGCCGGGCGGGTAACTAGATGCACCAGCCTCAGATCCTGTACAATTAAGTACATAAGCATAGTATGAGTACATAAACAATATGTACCCAGTAAGTATCCCACCTAATCTCGAAGAAGTAGTGATGAGGGGTCGACTTGACACTTACTAGGGCCAATAATAATGTAATTAAAGTGTTATGCTAAGTATAGATATCATGAAAAATTCTGACAGTTCAATAACGGGAAGAGATAAGCACTTCTTTCAAAAATAAAAATTTCAATTTCGGTCATATCATTTAACCACTTACATTTCAAGGCATTTAAGCAGTATAAATCACGGAGAGTTCCAAATAATTAACATGCACAATTATGCCGAGGTCGTACGGCTCGGTCCAACATAATATTAAATTGTGCACTGCCGGAGGGTCGAACGGCGCGAACCATAGATGCATCTATTTACTACCGAGACGCTCGGCCCGATCCAGCCCGATCCACAAATAGCAATTATTTTTAAGAAAACACGAATTCTCATTTTTTTACAATCAAGTATTCTAATAAACTCTTTAAATAGGTGAACTTAGCCTTTTATTCGAATTCTTTTGTCAAATTCTAACATGATTCGAGTAATTGAATTAGCACATAAGGGCACAAACATTTCGAATAAGGTATGATATGGTTCCTAAACTACCCGGACAATAGCACAATAGTAGCTACGTACGGACTCTCGTCACCTCGTACGTACGTAGCCCCCACATATAGGTACACACATTTATTTAATTCACCTATGAGGTTAATTCTCTCTTACAAGATTAGAAAGGAGACTTATCTCACCTCAAAGCCTACTTTCCAATTCAAGAACGCGCTCAAACCTCCAAATTGGACGCCAAACGACTCGAAGCTAGTCAAACATTACATAAACTAATCAATCTATGCTCAAAAGTTCATAATTTCACCATTTAAGTGATTATCCAACCTAAATTGCAAGATTCCTAAACTTTACCCTCGGGCCCATATGCTCGAATTCCAAAACTATTTAAAGAAGATTGTTACCCTTAACCTTAGGAACATAAATATATGATTTTTACTGAATTCCATAATAAATTTTGTGGTTAAATGTCATTTTTATCAAAAACCTAGGTTTTCACCTAAACCCATGATTTTCACTAATTAATATGTTATAATCTACCCATAAACTATGTATTTAACTCACATTAAGTAGAAATTACTTCCCACAAAGCTAGGTCGAAATCCCCTCCTTCAAAGCTCTCAAATCGCCCAAGAGTGAGAGAAAATATGATAAAAATGAACTAAGTCCGTATTAAATGAGCCTTCATTGCCCAGCGACTTTCGCACCTGCGGTGCTTTGGGCCGCACCTGCGGAAAATGCCTCGCAGGTGCGCCTTTCCCTCATCTAGCAGGTTCTGCATCTGTGGACAAGAAGGGCGGCTTCTGTAAGCCTAGCCGCACCTGCGACCATGTGCGCTGGTGCGCCCAGTCTTCCGCATCTATGGATTCTTGGATGCCCTACATTTCTCCCTTCTGCGGCTCTTGGCTCGCACCTGCGAGCCCGCACCTGGGCTGACCAAGCGCAGGTGCGATTATGACAGATCTGGGAGCTTCAGTTGTTTCTCCAAGCTCCCAACTTGGTCCGAGCCTAGTCCGATTGACACCCGGGGCCCCCAGGTCCCCGCCCGAGCATATCAACAAGTTTAGAATCATAAAACGGACTCGCTCGAACTCTCGGAACACTCGAAACAACATTAAAACTAAGCATCACACCCCAAAACCAATTGAATCAAACTTATGAACTTCAAGTTCTTCTATTCACTCAAAATGCGCAGAAACGTACTTAGACTACTCGGATTGACACCAAACTTTGCGTGCAAGTCTTAATCCCGATTCTGAGGTCGTTTACTCAAAATGTTGACCGAAGTCAAACTTAGCCTTTTCAAGCCAACCTTAAGGAACCTAGTGTTTCCGATTTCAACCCAAACTCTTCTAAATCCCGAACCAACCATCCCTGCAAGTTATAAATCGGTAAAAGCAAGTACGTGAAGTCTTATTTAGGGGAAAGCGGTTCTAGCAAGTAAAACGACCGATCGGGTCATTACATTCTCCACCTCTTAAAGAAACGTTCATTCTCAAACGGGTATAGATTCATACCTGGAGTGCTGAATAAGTGTGGATATCTACTCTGCATGTCCTCCTCGGACTCCCAGGTCGCCTCCTCGACTGGTTGGCCCCTCCACTGAACTGTTACCGCAGAAATCCTCTTGGATCTCAACTTACGGTCCTGTCTAGCAACAATAGCAACTGGATCCTCTTCATAACCCAAGCTCTTATATAACTGAATAGTGCTGAAATCTAACACATGTGACAAGTTGGCATGATATCTCCGGAGCATAGACACGTGAAAAACTGGATGAACCCCTGATAGGCTGGGATGTAAAGCTAGCTCATAAGCAACTTCCCCAACTCGCCTCAACACCTCAAATGGGCCTATAAACCTTGGGCTCAACTTGGCCTTCTTTCTGAAGCTCATAATACCCTTCATCGGCAAGACCTTCAAGAGAACCTTCTCACCGACCATAAATGATACATCGCGTGCCTTCTGATCAGCGTAACTCTTCTATCTGGACTGTGCTGTGCGAAGTCGCTCCTGAATCAAATTTACCTTTTCCAAGGAATCCTTTACCAAATTAGTACCATATAACCTAGCATCTNAGTGCTGAAATCTAACACATGTGACAAGTTGGCATGATATCTCCGGAGCATAGACACGTGAAAAACTGGATGAACCCCTGATAGGCTGGGATGTAAAGCAAGCTCATAAGCAACTTCCCCAACTCANAACTGGATGAACCCCTGATAGGCTGGGATGTAAAGCTAGCTCATAAGCAACTTCCCCAACTCGCCTCAACACCTCAAATGGGCCTATAAACCTTGGGCTCAACTTGGCCTTCTTTCTGAAGCTCATAATACCCTTCATCGGCAAGACCTTCAAGAGAACCTTCTCACCGACCATAAATGATACATCGCGTGCCTTCTGATCAGCGTAACTCTTCTATCTGGACTGTGCTGTGCGAAGTTGCTCCTGAATCAAATTTACCTTTTCCAAGGAATCCTTTACCAAATTAGTACCATATAACCTAGCATCTCCGGGCTCAAATCACCCGATGGGAGAACGACATCGCTGACCATATAAAGCCTCAAATGGAGCCATCTCGATCCTGGACTGATAACTATTGTTGTAAGAAAACTTGGCCAAAGGCAAGAACTGACCCCACTATCCCCCAAAGTCAATCACATATGCTCTCAGCATGTCCTCCAATATCTGAACTGTCCGCTCTGACTGGCCGTCGGTCTGTGGATGAAATGCTGTGCTGAGCTATACACGGGTCCCCAACTCACTTTGTACGGCTCTCCAGAAATGTGAAGTGAACTGAGGACCTCTATCTAATATGATGGAAATAAGCACACCATGCAACCGAACTATCTCCCTAATATAAATCTGGGCCAACTTCTCTGAAGTATATATAGTCACAACTGGAATGAAGTGTGCCGACATAGTCAACCTGTCGACAATGACCCAATCTACATCAAACTTCCGCAAGGTCCGCGGTAACCCAACCACGAAGTCCATGGTAATGCGCTCCCATTTCCACTCAGGTATAGTCATTTGCTGAAGTAGGCCATCTAGCCTCTGGTGTTCATACTTGACCTGCTAGCAATTTAGACACCTAGCCACATACTTAACTATGTCTTTCTTCATCCGCCGCCACCAATAGTGTTGTCTCAGGTCACAATACATCTTCGTAGCACCTGGATGAATAGAATACCGAGAACTGTGTGCCTCCTCTAGAATCCTCTCTCTCAAGCCATCGACATTAGGAACACATAGACGACCCTGGAGTCACAGAACACCATCCTCTCCAATAGAAACCTCCTTGGCACTACCCTATAGTACCATCTCTCTAAGTACTGCCAAATACGGATCATCAAACTACCGAGCCTTAATCTTCCCAAATAGTGAAGATTGGGCAACAACACATGCAAGAACCCGACTGAGCTCTGAAATATCCAACCTCACAAGTCTGTTAGCCAAGGACTGAATGTCCAAATCTAGTGGCCTCTCCCCTGTTGAAATGAATGACAAGCTACCCATACTCTCTGCCTTTCTGCTTAAGGCACCCACGACCGCATTTGCCTTGCCCGGATGATAAAGAATGGTGATATCATAATCCTTCAGTAACTCGAGCCATCTACGCTACCTCAAATTGAGATCCCTTTGCTTGAACAAATGTTGTAAGCTGTGATGATCAGTATAAACCTCACATGACATCCCATACAGATAATGCCTCCATATCTTAAGAGCATGAACAATCGCGGCTAACTCTAGATCATGCACAGGGTAATTCTTCTCATGAATCTTCAGCTGACGCAAAGCATATGCAATAACTCGCCCCTCTTGCATCAATACACAACCCAAGCCAACGCGTGAAGCATCGCAATATACCGTATACATCCCTGAGCCGGAAGGCAACACTAGAACTGGTGTTGTAGTTAGGGCTGTCTTGAGCTTCTAGAAGCTCGCCTCACAATCATCGGACCAACGGAACGGAGCACCCCTTTGGGTCAATCTTGTCAGAGGTGCTACAATGGATGAGAAACCCTGCACAAACCGGTGATAATAACTTGCTAACCCTAGGAAACTCCTGATCTCGGTCACCAAAGCTGGACGAGGTCAACTCTGAACTACCTCAATCTTCTTGGGATCCACCTTAATACCTTCTCCTGATACAATATGCCCCAAGATTGCCACAGACTCTAGCCAAAACTCACACTTGGAGAACTTAGCATATAGCTTCTGTTCTCGCAAGGTCTGAAGTACCACTCTCAAATGCTGCTCGTGCTGCCCCAGGCTACGTGAGTAAATCAAGATGTCATCAATGAAGACAATAACAAAGGAATCAATATAAGGCCTGAACACCCGGTTCATCAGATCCATAAATGTCGCTGGGGCATTAGTCAAGCCGAAGAATATCACTAGAAACTCATAATGGCCATATCTAGTACGGAAGGCCGTCTTCGGAACATCTGAGTCCCGAATCTTAAATTGATGGTACCCTGACCTCAAGTCGATTTTAGAGAACACCCTAGCACCCTGCAATTGGTAAATCATCGATACGCGGCAACGGATACTTGTTCTTGATGGTAACCTTGTTCAACTGGCGGTAATCAATGCACATCCGCATAGTCCCATCTTTCTTCTTCACAAATAACACTGGTGCACCCCAAGGTGATATACTTGGTCTAACAAACCCCTTTGCTAACAACTCCGCAAGCTGCTCCTTCAACTTCTTCAACTCTTTTGGATCCATACGTTGCGGTGGGATAGATATAGGCTGGGTGCCTGGAGCCAAATCAATACAGAAATCAATATTACGATCTGGCGGCATGCCTGGAAGGTCAGAAGGAAACACATCGGCAAACTCCCGGACTACTGGCACTGAATCAATCGTCAAAGACTTTGCGGTGGTGTCCCGAACATAAGCTAGATAAGCCAAACAACCCTTCTCGACCATATGTCAAGCCTTCAGAAAAGAGATGACCCGACTAGCTGTAATAACCGAGGAACCCTTCCACTCCAATCTCGATAATTCTGGCATCACTAAGGTAATAGTCTTGGCATGATAATCAAGGATAGCGTGATATGGGGATAAACAGTCCATGCCCAGGATGACCTCAAAGTCGATCATATCAAGTAACAGAAGGTCCGATGTAGTCTCGTAACCACAAAATGCGACCACACAGGACCGGTAGATTCGATCCACAACCATAGAATCGCCCACAAGAGTGGACACATAAACCTGAGTACCCAAGGACTCACAAGGAATATCGAGAAAATGAGCAAACAGAGATGACACATATGAATAGGTAGACCCTATATCAAATAATACCGAAGCATCCCTGCTGTATACATAAATAATACCTGTGATCACAGCATCTGAGGCCAATGTATCTGGTCTGGCCGGAAAAGCATAAAATCTGGCTGGAGCACCGGCGGGCTGGCCTCTGCCTGACTAAACAGTAGATGACTGGCCTTCCCCTCTATGACGGCCCTTGCCAGCCTGCCCTCCGCCTGTGGGCGGCGGGACAGCCGGTACTGTAATCATGGGCTGCTTACCCTGCCGCACTGCCTTGCCTTGAAGCCTGGGGCAGAATCTCCTCATGTGACCGAGATCTCCGCACTCGAAACAACCCCTCGGTGCAGCGATCTACTGCCCGAATGTCTGATCCTGATGGCCTATAGACCCACTGGAAGAAGTTTGAATAGCCGGTGTTGTCCTGCTGCATCTGCTCTCTCCCTCTCTGAAGGTAGCCCTCAATCCTCCGAGCAATCTCCACTACCAGCTGATAAAAAGTCCTCATCTCAACCTCTCGGGCCATATTGTCCCTAATACCGGAGTGCATCCCCGCAACAAACCTCCACACTCTCTCTACGTCTTTAGGAACTATCATAAATGCATGGCAAGACAACTCAAAAAACCTCGCCTTATAGTCGGTCACTGGCATCTGACCCTGCTCAAGCTGCTCAAACTGATACCGCAACTCTTCCCTCTCCGAGGGTGGAATATACCTATCCAGGAAAAGCTGTGTGAATTGGATCCAAGTCATGGGAGGAGAACCCGCTGGTCTGCCAAGAAGATAAAACTGCCACCATCTACGGGCCCTACCCTCCAGCTGGAAAGTAGTGAAGTCAACCCCATGAGACTCCAGTATCTTCATGTTATGCAGTCTGTCCCTGCACCTGTCAATGAAATCATGGGCATCCTCATGGTGCTCGCCTCCGAAGATAGGAGGGTGTAGCCTAGTCCATTTGTCCAATAATTTTTGCGGATAGCCGTCCGCAGCCGATCTAGGCTCAGGTGCCACTACTGCAACTGGCTGGGCCCCGTCCGCGGGTAGTGTACCCGGAGTCTGATACACTGCAGCTGTATGCCCAGGAGCCTGAGCAGTAGGGGTCTGTGCTCCCCTTCCCGCCCGAGATGTGGTTGGATCTGTTGGAAATAAACCAGACTGGGTCATAGAATCCATGAATTTCAACATAAGGCC
Organism: Nicotiana otophora; assembly: GCA_000715115.1. Lineage (NCBI taxonomy): Eukaryota > Viridiplantae > Streptophyta > Magnoliopsida > Solanales > Solanaceae > Nicotiana > Nicotiana otophora. The sequence goes on along the minus strand of AWOL01S0079481.1, from coordinate 1,889 downwards.
CATGATCTCCTAAAATCCCGGTGTTGTTATGAAATCTACCGGGGCTGGCTCTGCTGCGGGCACCTCGTCCTGCTCCTCCATAATGGGATCCTCCACTGGATTTACTGGTGGTGCTACTGGGATATCTCTGGGATGCCCTCATCCCCTACCTCGGGCTGGTACCCTCTCCCAGCCTCTGCCTCAGCCTCTAGCAATGGGGGGAGCAGCTCTTCCCAGGTCTGGAACGTCCGTCGTACGCGTCCTCAGCATCTGTGCGAGAATAAAAGAAGGAAATTTAGTATACCATCAACTGCACGATAGGAAATGAATAATGAGTATTTTCCTAACACCCCATAACCTCTAGAAGATAAGTACGGACGTCTCAGCACCGATTCGCAAGACTTTACTAGGCCTGCCCATAACTTATGTGACCTACGTGAACCTAGTGCTCTGATACCATGTTTTCACGACCCAACTCCATGTCAGGCCATGATGGCGTCCAGCGCCGTTGTTGGACAAGCCAACAGTGAACAACTTAGTGATTTCCTATTTTTGTTTGTTAAGCAATTCCAACATTTAGCTTTACTTACATTTAAAGCATTTGATAAATAACAGATTCTTAAGGCAAACAAACGGAAACATCTAAAAGCAGTTATAACTATTGAACTACAACCCAAAAAGCAAAGTCTACTAATACGTGCCAGGATCTAGTGTCACAAGTGTGTGGGCAACTAGTAGAATATACAAAAGATGACTATCCTACTGTCTGAAATAGAATAGATAGATAAAAACAAAAGAGAAACTTTGGCATACTACTGAACGGCTCAGAAGGTGGCAACTCACCGTGAAGTCTCGGTCCAAGCTCAGGTGTGCGCGCCGGGCGGGTAACTAGATACACCAGCCTCAGATCCTGTACAATTAAGTACATAAGCATAGTATGAGTACATAAACAATATATACCTAGTAAATATCCTGCCTAACCTCGAATTAGTGACGAGGGGTCGGCTTGACACTTACTAGGGCCAATAATAATGTAATTAAAATGTTATGCTAAGTATAGATATCATGAAAAATTCTGACAGTTCAATAACGAGAAGAGATAAGCAATTCTTTCAAAAATTAAAATTTCAATTTAGGTCATATCATTTAACCACTTACATTTCAAGGCATTTAAGCAGTATAAATCACGGAAAGTTCCAAATAATTAACATGCGCAATTATGCCGAAGTCGTACGGCCCGATCCAATATAATATTAAATTGTGCACTATCGGAGGGTCGAACGATGCAAACCATAGATGCATCTATTTACTACCGAGGCGCTCGGCCCGATCCACAAATAGCAATTATTTTTAAGGAAACACAAATTCTCATTTTGTACAATCAAGTATTCTAATAAACTCTTTAAATAGGTGAACTTAGCCTTTTATTCGAATTCTTTTGTCAAATTCTAACATGATTCGAGTAATTGAATTAGCAAGTAAGGGCACAAACATTTCGAATAAGGTATGATACGGTTCCTAAACTACCCAGACAATAGCACAATAGTAGCTACGTATGGACTCTAGTCACCTCGTACGTATCTAGCCCCCACAAATAGGTACACACATTTATTTAATTCACCTATGGGATTAATTCTTTCTTACAAGGTTAGAAAGGAGACTTACCTCGCCTTAAAGCCTACTTTCTAATTCAAGAACGCGCTCAAACCTCCAAATTGGATGCCAAACGACTCGAAGCTAGTCAAACATTACATAAACTAATTAATTTATGCTCAAAAGTTCATAATTTCACCATTTAAGTCATTACCCAACCTAAATTACAAGATTCCTAAAATTCATCCCCGGGCCCACATGCTCGGATTCCGAAAATTTTTAAAGAAGGTTGTTACTGTCATGCCCCAAACCTGAAG
>AWOL01S0079479.1:5369-20321 GCA_000715115.1 Nicotiana otophora | reverse complement strand
CAGACTATCATCTCCTGCTACTCGATTACTATATTGAAGTTGTTTACTTAAAGCGTTCTAATTCAATTCTAGGTCATGTCCTATGTGTGCACTACCCGTCCCATGCCTATGGTCCAGGAGGCATTGGACCTCTATTTGGGTGGTTCTAGACTTTACTTAGGCTGCTCAAAATGATAAAAACTAAGCGACATTCAAAATAAATAGGAATTCACTTAAGGACAATTAAAGGCTCAAGTTAGCCTCCACACTTAGAAAAAAAATGCACGCAAACTGATTTCTACGTTAGGCACTAGACAGTTTCATAATTGAGGCAAATTGAAGTCATTAAGCTCTATAGACATAGTTTCTAAACAACCACTCAGTTCAAGAGTATCTGGTACTATTATGCCGTTTATTGAGATTATAGATTATAAGTTATTAAAACCCATAGACATCATCTCTAAGTGATTTACGCAATAGGGGGAATGAAAACCATTGGGAATACTCAGAATTACTCGTGTTTGATCCTACATGCATGCTTTCTAAGCAAGTAGCAATATTTTATAGCTAGGTTCTAATAGTTGGGAGTTGAAAGCTGATTCTGTAACACTTCGTACCTATAGACATGTTTTCTAGGTGGGCGATAGATATAACAGTAGCTGATGAATCAATTAAGACCCTATGGACATGATATATAGATGAGGACCAATAGAGCATAAGCTAATATAATCCTATAGGCATGGTATCTAATGAACATGTTGCCATTATGCAAATTGAAGGATGGTTATTGGTATTTGTTTCCTATAGGCATGATGTGTAGTGATACATAGCAGTGTACATGTGAATAAATAAAGTATTTAAGCTCATGCTTTGATAGTAAACAAGTTGTGCGAGTGTGTGATTCCCCTAATGGTAGGATTTCTACTAGTGTACATAGAAATTCAAATAACATATAAGGCAGGTTGGATAAAATAACATTGGAATATACCGTTTACCCAATTATTTATTACAAAATTATTACAGAATAGATAAGGAATATAAGTACAAATATTACACAAGAAATTATAGCAGGCCTACAGCAGGCCCAAAGGAGATACCCAGTATTGCCTGGGCCTTCAACAAACTCCTGCTTCGCAAATAGCATGCCCAAATTCAAACAGGGGACTATGCCCATCAGCACAGCCCAAAAGTCATAAGGAACTCAAGCCAAACCACAAAGTCACTAAATGCCCATATGACCCAAATATTGAATTACACATAATTCACTTACACAACCCAGTTTGCAGATTATACAAATAATGTGAGCAATAAAAGCCAAATGCCGGAGATAGCTCAAGTTCCAGCAGCAAAGAGAGTGATCAAAGAACCCCAAATCCTAGGGTGTCAGACTTCACAAGGGTCTCAAATGGACCCCGAGCAGTGCTCACACTAGGTAGGTTAATAGAGAGAGTTTTGGTGGCCTTGGCTTTTAGCCGACCAAGAGTGATAGATTCAGAATAGTGTAGGTAGCAAATGAGAGTGAGATGACAGTGATCATGTGACAGAATTTGAAGAGGTGCACTTATATTTTCGAAGCAGACATGGCAGGGGTAATTAAACAAAGAACATACAAGCAAAGAGAATCAACAAAAAACTCAAAGGACAGATTTTGTTAATCTGACATATAAAAACTCAAAAACTCCTAGAGGCCTATAGAAATGCACCTGTGCTGTTAATATGTTTCTATATGTCAAATTGTTTTAGCCTTGACAACGTTCTAGATTGTACAGTTCTTATCGGTTATGCTTATGCTTGTAATGTTTATCCGTTTATATTCATGACTAGTAGATTATCAATAAGTTTAGTGACGATCGGCACCTAGTGCCAGTTATTCATCGCGACCCTAGCCTAGGTCATGACAAACATGATATCAGAGCAAGGTTCAGTCCTATGGTATCTGAAGGCCATGTCTAGTAGAGTCTTATTTATTGATGTGTTTTGCACCACACTTATAGACATGAGGCTACAAGATATTTAGGATGCTTCATTTTCTTTCCGGTCTATATTGTGCGATAGAACTGAGTCGTATATATTCTCTCCTAATCTCTATCTTATTTATGTTCTCAGTGATACCTATTAGTCTAGACGACATGCGCCAGTTGATAGTGTGGGTCAAACCCATCCGAAAATCATGGTTTCTATTGAGGAAGATCCGACCGAGGATCCATATGAGTCATTTGTTCGAGTAGTTTCGATTCCGCCAACAGCAAATGTGGTGAGAGGAGATGGACCTCACCAAGTCCCTTAGTTTCGTTATCAGGGCCAGTTGATTGGGGTATAAAGGGAGTGGTGCAGGGATTGGCATAGCCGGGTCACCCCCAGGCTCAAATATATGTCAGGGTATTTACGGACACCGGCTCTTCTAACAAACCAAATAGTTCATAGTCTTCGGAGTCTGTTAATCAGGGTTCGTCTGTGTATGTTATGGGATATGCGAATAAAGAAGAGCGTTTTTAGGCCAAGAGGATGAAGGTGGTTGATAAGGATGTGAGGATTCCTCTTTGAAGTGTGTTTGATCAAATCTCTCATATAGGATCGAGGCAGGATGGTTAGAGGTACATTAATCCCTCCACTGAAATTTCCTACATTATGAACTCAGGAGGAAACTTATTATTTGTTATACAAGAATGAATGTTATTCCAAGAGCAATAGACTGTGATTGTAAAAGTTAAAGGGGGACTAGAGTAGAAGTAACGGGACCGCAACACTACTCTAGCAAGTTAATAAGATATGGGTTTTAGTTCATATTACAGAGAAGACCCTAGAAAAATTTACATAGGTCTCTAACAGTTACATTAGAGGACTAAGGGAGGAGAGGGGAGTGATCTAGCACATTAAGAAGTTAGAACTCTGATGGCTCTAATGCCATAGGGAGGAAACCGTGGATAGTACATGACATTTTGGGGAAGTTAGAATAATGGAATATAAAGTTAAGAATTCAGTTAATAAGTTTACAACTTGAAGGTGTCAGGGCCTAGAAGATTGATTAACAGACTCATAGGTGATGAATGGATTAGGAAGTAGTTTTAAGGAGGGAGGGTGTCCTAACCCCATGAGAGCCCGATAGTTGTTTCATTGGAATATAGCCCAGGAGGGTATATACATTTAGAATTGTTGAGTATGTCATGTAGATCTGGCAAGTTTAAACATTCGAGGACTAATGTTTCTAAGGGGGAGGGGTAGGATGTTACATCTTACCTTTTTGTACGTTAAAGTTTCACCGTAAGTTAATCAACGTAAGATTGGGAATGAGATTACTATTGAGGTTATACATATTTATGCCATTTATAACTAGTGATAGGTAAGTGTCATGAAGTTTAGAGGATAAACAATCGAAGAAAATGAGTTTCGTTGAAGTTTGACATTTTGGGATAAAATACGGTCAAAGCTATAATACTCTGTGTTTATGGACTAGGGCCATACAATGTATCACGTGACTAGGATAGTAAGGTATATAAAGTATGTTAAATTAGTATTTTGAGTGAATTAGGATGAGATTGGGCTGTCATTCTTAAGATGAACAAAATAGTAAATCATTAAAGGACTTAGACTTATACATACAAGATAAGCAGGGAGAGAGCAACCTGGGGTTGGGTAGCAGACCTCGGTAATAATGAACTGTAGTAAGTGTTATAGTATAATATAAAACTACCAAGATGTAAAAATGCCATAAGATAATTGAGTATATGAAATAAAATATAGCAATAACCGTACGTTCGACAAAGTACCAAGCAAAGAACTTCAGTACACTTATAAATGCCAGAGGAATAGTGTGTCATAGTTATGATATGTTCACAAAGTGAGGCTTAGAATGATTTGAAAAAAGCTGGAGGAAAAAGGAGAAAAAAGTCGCATAGGTGTGCGTACAAGGACATAGTCGTACAAGCTTCTTGACAGAAGGTAGCAACAATTACGATATTGGAATTCGTAACACAGGTCATGGTGTGAGAAAGAGGCCTAAAGAGGGAAATGCATTGTCCTCAATAGTTCCCTAGATTGAAAGGACAGTATAAGAATATTCATAAGATTTATAGGTTATGAGACTGATAACCACATCAGTCAACACTTGAGGACGAATGTTCCAAAGGGGGGAATGATGTTACATAGAGTAAGTTAATCATGTTACTTTAGAGGTTACAAATATTTAATATCATGAACTTCAAGTACCAAGATGCTAAACAAATCGAAGAATCGAGTATTAAAGGAGACCTATGGGATAGAATCACATTATTTGGAAATAAAAATATATGTTTAAGGTGTTTTGGATCATATTAAGGAGTATTCTGAATGGAAAGAATTTGTGTGGAACAAGTTGGATACATTAAGTGGAAAGGATGTCTCAATTAGGTCAAGATCCGACTTCAAACTAATGCCACATCGAAAATATAATAACTTAGGTAGCGCTATACCTACCACATTAAAGCCCTTTGAGTCTAGTTTCCAACGCACCAAATTATGTGCGCGGCCAGATGTGCGGTCACTTGACTAGGTGTGCGGCTGTGCACGTAAGAGCCCTATTAATACCCCAAGGCTGAGTAGAGAGAGGGTCTAAGTCTTTTCTTTGAGCTAGGGCTTGCATATCAAGGGGAAACCGTCCTATACTTCCCTCCCATGAACCAAGGTAATATTTTGGAGTAATGTTGTGTTGATTACTACTCCTAAACACTTATATTAACTAGGATTAATCTTGAAGATCCATAGATTTCCATTCAAATCCCCGAATTGGTGAGGAACACTACAAATTGGAATTTTCAAGAGTCTGACTACAAGAGGTATGCCTACCATTTCTAACTACTCTATGGTGATTATTTATGTATGAAATATATGTTAGGACTTATGGGATGGTGATTTGAAGCTATAAGTGCCTAACCTGGGTTTCAAAATGGTTTAATTAATGAGATTGATGGTTTGGGTGTGAATTGTTAGGCATGCGTGTGCTAATGGAAGTTGTGGATGGCCTACAGATGATGGTAAAGTGAATCATTGGTATCAATGGTGGTTGTTAGGTGAAGAAATTCTATTGAAGGAGGTTGTTGAAAGATATTCATGTTAGATGTTTGATAAAAAGTCTAAATGACTTAGATATAGAAATCATAATAATATTGGTACAAATGTATTGCATTGTTGTAGATTGAAGTTGTTTAGTATGGTGGACCATCAGAGTACAATTAAGGGGCGAATTTCAGATATGTTTGCTAAACTACTCTCTTAGAATTAAATTCCATGATGTTTCCGCATGTTTCAAGTATGGTTGTCTCAAGATCCTAATAAATTCGACTATTCCGAATGAACCTTGTGTCGAAAGATATTTATATATATATGTTCCAAATGTGTTTCGGATGCTCTTAGCATACTATGTTATCCTTAGGGAACGTGTTCAAAGTATTATATGTGTATTAATATGTTATGACTCTTAGTCGTGTTTCAATTGCAAGTCCATTATGCTTAACTTAGAAAGAATACTCCATGCGACCAAAACTCCTATTGCTCATATATATACTTAAGACCTTGATTTTGAATACTCATATTGTTGATAGTCTATAAAGATGCCTGAAAGTAATAGAAGTGAGTTGAAGTTGTGTATTGCCCTTTTTGGGAAAAGTATTTCAGGAATAAATCGTGTGTTACTCCTCTGTGATTTTAACTTGCGCTTCGATTGCCAATCATTTTACTCTATTTCTTGGAAAGAAATCTATTGTGTTTAAAGTCTTCATTTCTAATGAACTTAAAGTTCTGATTTCAAAAATATTATATATGTTGATATTAATGATGATGATACATAAGAAGAAAGAAATGGAAGTGTGGAACATGCAATACGGCCACCATGCCATGAATAAAGAAACTTGTGAATGGCCAAAAGAGCCAAGAAAATACTGTTGTTATGAGTGGTTGAAAATACTAATTAAGATTTATACGATGTGAAAGATGATGAGGTGAATACATTTGTATTTATGTTACCTTGTGTGAAAAAACAAAAACAAATATTTTTGGGAGTATCATTAGCAAACTGAGGAAAGGTGGTTCATATGGCCCATGCCCGAAACTACATGTGTCGGTGTAGGGGTGGATTGTGGTTGAATGTGATTATTCCCCTTATTTGGGATGAGATGGATATTAGTTGTGAATTGGAAAGTCAACCCACACGGCATATATGGGAAGTCGGCGTAGACGATCGGGTGGAGATCGGACACCATGCTGCGCACTTGGTAGTACTACTCTTAGTAACACCTTTTTTCGCATCACATGTCAAACCATATTGTCCGTGGGTAAATGGACTAGTCGATTAGGTGTGATCAAACTCCGTGATAAAACACGGTGCTATATAAGTGCTAATGATATCCCAACCAAAAATATAGATTATTTTTGTATTTTGAAAACTCTTATGTTTTAACTTGGTATTTGGATATCATTGATTGTTACTTGTTGCTTCCTTGATGTTTCCCCTTCTTTCATTGGCGTTCTATTTCATAGGAGGACATTTAGATTTACATACTAGTACTATTCCATATGTACTAACGTCCCTTTTGCCGGGGTCACTGCATCTTCAATGGATGCAGGTAGTTCATCAACGGGTGCTCTTTGTCCTCGTTAGTAGTTACTCTATACTCAACAGGTGTTTGTGAGCACTACTCTATTCTAGGCTTTATGTCATTTGACATTGTATTTTGTGCTTTGAGGTATAGCCGGGGCCTTATTGCCGGCACTTCAATTCTACTCTTCTATTGTATATAGAGGCGCTGTAGACATAGTGTGGGTGGTGTTTGATATTTGGAATTGAACTAGAAGTGTTGGTATTTTGGCAAATATGTTTGACATTTTGGTATAAAATACTGTCAAAGCTATAATACTCCATATTTATGGAGTAGGGCCATACTATGTACCACATGACCATGATAGTAAGGTGTATACAGTATGTTAAATTAGTATTTTGAGTGAATTAGGATGAGATTAGGCTGTCATTCTTAACTTGAACAGAATAGTGAATCATTAAAAGACTTAGATTTATATATACATGATAAACAGGGAAAGAGTAACCTGGGGTTGGGTAGAAGACCTCGGTAATAATTAACTGAAGTAAGTGTTATGTCATAATATAACCTACCAAGATGTAGAAAACCCATAAGATAATCGAGGATATGAAACAAAATATAATAATAACCGTAAGTTCGACAAAGTACCAAGCAAAGAACTTCAGTACACCTATAAATGCCCAGAGAAATAGTTTGTCATAGTTATGATATGTTCACAAGTGTAGCTTAGAATGATTGGATAAAATCTAGAGGCAAAAGGAGAAACAATTCGCATAGGTGTGCGTACAAGGACATAGTTGTACAGGCTGCTTGATAGAAGGTAGCAACAATTATGATATTGGAAGAATTCTTAACACAGGTCGTGGTGTGAGAAAGAGGCCTGAAGGGTGGAATGCCATGGCCTTTGGATTTATTCGCAGAACAGTTGCCTAGATTGAAAGGAGAGTATAAAAATATTCTTAAGATTTAATGGTATGAGACTAATAACCACATCAGTCAACTTTTGCGGGACGAATGTTCCAAAGGGGGGAATGACGTTACAGCTAATGTTTTCCTGTGTAAAAGTATGTCGTAAGTCATTTGATGTATGCTTGGAAAGTAGATCATCCTTTAATGTACATAAAGTAAGTTAATCATGTTACTTTAGAGGTTACAAATATTTAATATCATGAACATCAAGTACCAAGATGCTAAACAAATCGAAGAAAATAAGTTTTGTCGAAACGGCAAGTTGGGAATGTTATAACCCATACTTTTGGGGTGATTAATATGATAAGGAGGTGGTATTATGAGGTATTTTAGTCATATTATAGTCGTGTGTTAATTTCGATATCAAACGAGTTAGGAAACAAAAGTAGATAAAAGTTGTCGCAAGTTACATTCATAATTTTACTTAATATTTAGGTCAAATATTACTTAGATTTTCTCTTAATGTAATTGGAATTACGGGGTGATTGTAAGGCCCCGTTTCAATTTCCTAATGATTTAAGATTTTAATGTGCGCCGGCGGTATTTGAGGATAGCGTATTCGAGTATTAAAGGACACCTACGGGATAGAACCACATTATTTTGAAATGAACATATATGTTTAAGGTGTGTTGGATCATACTAAGGAGTTTTGTGAATGGCAAGAATTTGTGTGGAACAAGTTGGATACATTAAGTGGAAAGGATGTCTCAATTAGCACATGACCCAACTTTAAACGAACGCCACTCCAAAAATATAATAACTTAGGTGGTGCTATACTACCAAATTAAGCCATTTGAGTCTAGTTTCCAACGCATCAAACCGTTTGTCATTTGGATATTTCTACAGAACATTATGGCCATTTTACCGGACCTATTCAATATGCGCGCCCAGATGTGCGACCGTGCATATAAGGGGGTTTCTGCCTTATGTGCACGACCAGATGTGCGATCACCTGACCAGGTGCGTGGCCGCACACGTGAGCCCTATAAATATCACCAATGCCGAGTAGAGAGAGGGGCTAAGTCATTTATTTGAGCTAGGTCTTTCTTATCAAGGGGAACCCGTCCTATACTTCCCTTCCATGAACCAAGGTAATATTTTTGGAGTACTTTTGAGTTGATTACTACTCCTAAAAACTTATATTAGCTAGGATTAATCTTGAATATCCATAAATTTCCAATCAAATCCCCAAATTGGTTAAGAACACTACAAGTTGGAATTTTAAAGAATCTCACTACAAGAGGTATGTCTACCATCTCTAACTACTCTATGGTGATTATTTATATATGAAATATATGTTAGGAATTATTGGATGGTGATTTGAAGCCATAAGTGCCTAACATGGGTTGTGTTGGAGTTGTAAAGATTGTAAAATGGTCTAATTAATTAGATTGATGGTTTGGGTGTGAATTGATGGGCATGTGTGTGCTAATGGAAGTTGTGGATGGCCTAGCGACGATGGTAAGGTGAATCATTGGTATGGAAGGTGTTTGTTAGGTGAAGAAATTCCATTGAAGGAGGTTGTTGAAATATATATTCACGTTAGATGTTTGACAAAAAGTGTAAATGACTTTAAGTATAGAAATCATAATAATATTGGTACAAATGTGTTGCATTGTTGTAGATTGAAGTTATTTAGTGTGGTGGACCATCGTAGTTCTATTAAGGGGCGAATTTCAAGTATGTGCTAAACTACTCTCTTAGAATTGAATTACATGATGTTTCCGCAAGTTTCAAGTATGGTTGGCTCAAGTTCCTAATACATTCGACAATTTCGAATGAACCTTATGTCGAAAGATATATATATATATACATATATATATGTATATATATATGTGTGTGTGTGTGTCTGTGCGTGTGTGTTCAAAATGTGTTTCAGATGCTCTTATCATATTATGTTATCCTTCGGGACCGTGTTCAAAGTATGATATGTGTATTAAATTGTTATGACTCTTAGTCGTGTTTCAAATGAAAGTCCATTATGCTTAACATCGAAAGAATACTCCATGCATCCAAAACTCCTATTGCTCATATATATACTTAAGACCTTGATTTCGAATGCTAATATTGTTGATAATCTATAAAGATGCTTGAAAGTGATAGAAGTGAGTTGAAATTGTGTATTGCCCTTTTTGAGAAAAGTATTTAAATAATAAATTGTGTGTTACTCCTCTATGATTGTAACTTGCGCTTCGATTTCCAATCATTTTACTCTATTTCTTGGAAAGAAATCTATTGTGTTTAAACTATTCAATTCTATTGAACATAAAGTTGTGATTTAAAAAATATTATATATGTTGATATTAATAATGATGATACACGAGAGTAAAGAAATAGAAGTGTGGAACATGAAATACGGCCACCGTGCCATGAATAAAGAAACTTGTGAATGGCCAAAAGATCCAAGGAAATACTGGTGTTTTGAATGGTTGAAAATACTAATTAAGATTTATACAATGTGAAAGACGATGAGTTGAACACATTTGTATTTATGGTACCTTGTGTGCAAAAACAAAAACAATTATTTTTGGGAGTATTATTAGCAAACCGAGGAAGGGAGGTTCATATGGCCCATGCCCCAAACTACACGTGCCATGGTAGGGTTGGATTGTGGTCTATTGTGATTATTATCCTTATTTGGAATGAGATTTATATTAGTTGTGAATTGGAAAGTCAACCCACATGGCATACGTGGGAAGTCGGCCTAGCCGATCGGGTGGAGATAGAACGCCATGCTGCGCACATGGTGGTACTACTCTCGGTAACACCTTTTTTTGCAATACATGTCAAACCACATTGTCTGTGGGGAGATGGACTAGTCGATCAGGCATGATATGACTCCATGATAAACAAACAGTGCTATATCGATGCTAATGATCTCCAAACCAAAAATATATATTATTTTTGTATTTTGAAAATTGTTATGTTTTAACTTAGCACTTGGATATCATTGAATGTTACTTGTTGATTCCATGATGTTTCCCCTTCTTTCATTGGCGTTCTATTTCGTAAGAGGACATTTAGCTTTACATACAAGTACTATTCCATATATACTAACTTTCCTTTTGCCGGGGGCGCTGCATCTCCAATGGATACAGGTAGTTCATCAGCGGACGGTCTTGATCCTCGTTAGCAGTTACACTATACTCAGCAGTTTTTGGTGAGCCCTACTCTGTTCTAGGCTTTATGTCATTTGATGTTGTATTTTGTGCTTTGAGGTATAACCGAGGCCTTATCGCCGGCACTTACATTCTACTCTTCTGTTGTACTTAAAGGCTCCGTAGACATAGTGTGGCTGGTGTTTCATGTTTGGAGTTAAACTAGAAGTGTTGGTATTTTGGCAAACATGTTTTTCATAAAATCTATAAACTTTTAATATTTTGGAAATCGTAAATGAATCTCCTTTGAGTAATGGAAAAACCATATGGAACACTTGACTCTTCTCTTGCCTATCACTTATACTGATTTTTATATTGTTAAAGGGTAAGGTTGTATAGAAGGCATCTTTAAGGCTTGATTAACCGTAGTATCTCAATTGAGCACCGGTCGTGGTTCCCGAGGTTGGGCGTGACAAGCTTGTTATCAGAGCCTAAGGTTTTAAAGTGTCATAGGATGTCTCGGAGCCCTGTCTAGTAGAGTCCTTCTTATCGGTGTGTTGTCGACCACATCTAACATTAGGTGGGTACTTGGGCATCTAGGAATGTCACCCTTATTTGATACTCCAGATCGTGCGATAAAGCTCAAGATAAAAAGTTAATTTCCTCGTTATGTCTCATTTTCCAGATGAGTAATCCACAAGTTCGAAGCAGCAAGGAGGGAATGACCTCGTCGGAGAATCTGGGGGAGATTGCACAAGAGTTCATTGGGAGAATGCGTCAAGCCGTGGAGGGATTGGAAGAACTTGTTGCTGAGGGAAGTACCCCCGTTCCTACCAATGTCACCCCACCACCGGATCGTGTGGTGAGAGAATATAAGAAACGAAAGAGGGTTGTTTGTACTAATAAACCAAATTGTTTGATTTGCATGAAACGTCACTTGGGAACATGTTGAATGACTCTAGAAATATGTTATGGTTGTGGAAAGAGGGGGAATAAGAAGAAAAAATGCCCTAGATTGGTACCCCTACCCCGGTCTGCCCGATATATGGGAAGGAACATTTGGCGTCATGTAGTGAATATGCGCAACAGCATGTTAGGGGTGGTAGATTTGGCAAATTCCAAAGGCCCACACCCCAAGCCGGTAGAGAGATTGATACTTCTGCCACGGAGGCTCGGAGGGAGGATAAGGGGGAAGCTTATGGTGTAAGCAAAAAGTGTGAATATCAGGTTAGTGGGGCGAGTTAGTTTAGCAGGCCTCATCCCTGTTGTGTGAAATGTGGGAGATGTTATTCAGGAGTATGTCACTATGGTACCAATGTATGCTACGAGTGTGTTATAAGGGGTCACATCAAGAGAGATTGTCTTTCGTCTTGTAGAGCATGGGCAGGGATGCGGCACAACCAACCAGTTCTGCAGCTATTACATCCACAATGCCTCCCCCAGCCGGAGGCACTATAGCACTTGCAAGGCGTGGAGCAGCTAGGGGTGGTATCAAGAGCTCGGGAGTGCCCAGCAAGTTTTATGCTATGAGGAGGTAGTTGGAGGCTTCTCCATATGTGTTTACATGTATATTAACTGTCCAATCTGAAGATGTATATGCTCTTATTGACCTCGGTTCCACTTTGTTATATATCATTCCTTTTGTTACTATGGAATTTGGGATAGAACTGGAACAACTTTATGAGACGTTATCTGTATCCACTCTTTTAACACGACATATCATTTATGAAGCCTCTTTATCACAATTATCTTACTTGCAACCTTTTGAGGAATTGATTTCTATAATGATTTCTTTGAATTGAGTCACAAGCCCATGTTAATAATTCCAACTTGCTTCCCTAAATTCTCCACAAGGGACTATACCTATTGAATTCCTTAAAGAACCTTCTAATCCAAATAGATAATGTCTATTCCCTTGTGCTTATGCATGCACCATGGTAAAGTTTACCTCTGTGGTATTAAGTACAATGTAAAGCAACCAAGTGTTGAGATACTTCTTGAGCCACTCTCTCTTTCCTGTGCATGTGACACCTATGGTTTGAATAGTCACCTATTATATGAGTACATGTCAAGCGAGAGGGTCAATTGTCTGCATAAAGTTACTCTAAAACTTGGGATCCTCACAAATTCATCATAAGAATATCCATTATTTGCCCATCTTAGTATGACTTTTATAGCCACTTTGGACATTCCGCATTAAGTAGCTCACTTTGTTCCTAGTATTGTAGTTTCCCATGACGTGGCATGGCATTGCAGTTTGGGAGTTATTATAGCAGAAATATGTCCAGCGCATAACAAATGTTCTTTTTCTCTTTAAACCTCTGCAATATGTACTGACTGTGTTCCTTAGTTAGTAAATCATGAAGTATGTCATTGTCCTATGTGTAATGTTTACTACCCTTAATGTTCCACATACCTGGGTGGATAAGAGCATCATATTACCCATTACAACCTTTCTAACCAACGCATGATTTAACCCCAATATTAAGATGTCCTAGGTACATGGTCTCACTCGTGAAAGGTTGGAATTAGATATTCCAGATTATAAGGCACATATCATGAACATATTTAGTTTAAGGGTCAAGTTTATCGTATCTCTAGTCCTCTCATATAGGATCAACCATCAGGAAGGAATAAATTGTCGTAATAATAATCCCACTAGTGACCAACCTCTTTTTCAGCTGGGTAGGCTTGGAGAGTAGTTTTCTTGTGTCAAATACTGTCAAGGGGGTAACGCAACTTCATGTATTTTTGAAATCACTAACACATTCATGGTGCAAGAATCTTCTCGTTTTGAGCTAAACTGATTATCCCTACACTCAAGGAGGCAACTTGTGTCACGTACTTGACTATTTCTCCTTAGAGCTTACTATTGTCGGGCAAGGCACATATGGAATGGAACAATTATTACTATGTCTTGCATAAATTGTCTCCTTCCAAGAATAACTTATGCTAACGACTCACCTCTTTTACATCTAGGATTATGTACATGGTTTCCACATTATCTGTGTGTACTACTTAACTCTATGCCTCATTTGTCGAATCAATGATGACATCACAATAATTAATCATGTTAGCACTATTGTTAGTAACCTTCACATCCCTTAGGATATAACCTCCAGTAATGCCCTGCTCGGCACATTGATGAATTCCTGAACAATTCCAGCTCAATCTCGAACCCCGTTGTTCCTCCTTGTATTAAATCTACCGATAGTAGTGGGTCCAGCCTGTCAAAGAGCAAGTATCATTCCATGATCGAACCTATTGGGTAGGAAATCTATAGTTATATTCATTCTATCACATCCTAGAATAATGGTTGAAGGTCGCCAAGGGTTTAGTTTGTGTCACGCCCCAAACTTGGGGAGCGCGATCGGTGCTCAACCGAGTGAACCCGACCGAGCAAGCCTGTTAGATTTCTTTCTGCCCAAACTCATCTTTGCATAAAGAGGATATGTACTCCATTAATCAAACAGTGAAAAGATTTCATGAGAAACTCCCCATTTTATTTCCATTTTGCAACTTCATTCATAATTTCCAAAATATTACTAGTTTATAGGATTAATGAAAAACATGATTTCCAACTACCAACATTTCTAATTCAATTCCCCACATTAAATACCTCCCACAACATTTAGCCGGCAATAAGGCCCCGGCTATACCTTATCCAGAAAGTACAAGAGAAACAAAAGATACATGACACCGAAATGAAATGGGGCTCACCGAGTCAGCTGAAGCAAATGTACCGCTATCACTGATCAATACCGCCTGCTGTAGAACCACCTGCATCCATTAAAGATGCAGCGTCCCCGGCAAAAGGGACGTTAGTACCGTCTAATAGCACTAGTATGTATAGCTAAAAGTTCTCTTTCAAAATAGAATGCCCATATAAGAAAAGGCAACACATAGAAACAACAAGTCACAATCAACAATATCCAAAGGTCCAGTTAAAACATAATAATTTTTAAAATACGAACTACATATACAATTTTTGGTTGGGAGATCATTAGAACCAATATACCACTATTCACAATACCATCGCTCACAATACCAATATTCATAATACCAATGTTCACAATACCAATACTAACATACTTTTAGCACGGAGTCCGATCACGACCCGATCGGCTAGTCCACCTCATTAGAGACATCCACCACAATCACAATTTCAATAACAATTTCATGCACAATCACCACCATGTGTACGACATGGTGTCCGATAACGAACCGATCGGCTAGGCCATCTCAATTAAGACATCAACCACAATCACAATTACAATTACAATTTCCAGCACAATCACCACCATGTGTGCGACATGGTGTCCAATCACGACCCGATC
>AWOL01S0079477.1:31768-32846 GCA_000715115.1 Nicotiana otophora | reverse complement strand
ATTCGTCTCATCATTATTGATCCAGGATGGCCTAAACGGCCATGCCAAAGCACAAAAGTATTTGAATCAGTAAATTTATGGTTTACGATAGAGTGTGCTTCAACTGTAGTAATCTTTGAATAATATAAGCCAGAAGATAAAGTTGGTAACTTTTCTACAATGCATTTCTGGCCAGAAATATTCTTTGTCATACAAAGATATTTCACGTTCATTTCATCTATTGTCTCAACATGATACCCATTTCGGCGGATATCTATAAAACTCAACAAGTTTCTTCGGGACTTGGAGGAGAACAATGCATTATCGATAATAAGTTTTGTTCCCTTAGATAGAAATACAATAGCTCTTCCGGAGCCTTCAATCAAACTTAATTACCAGAAATTGTAGAAACATTTGCTGTTTTCTTATGCAAATAAGAAAAGTATTTCTGATCTTTGAATATGGCATGAGTTGTTCCACTATCAATTACACAAATATCTTCATGATTGGTCTTTGATCCAAACATAATTTGAGAATTATCCATATTCTTCAAAATAACATAAACAAAATAAATATGATAGTAAACATTATTATCAAAGTATAACTTCTATTTATGTACAACAATTACATAACCATACTATCTACTACAAATAACAAAAATTAAAATATTTACATCTCTACAGATTCACTACCGATCACATGACTTGTTTCTCCTTCTGGGAGTGCAAAGTAATCAGCTACATCCAAATGCATGAAGTCTAAATTATCTTCAGAAATAAAATTTGCTTCAGCATTTTTCTCTGTCTTCTTCAGGGAGGCTTGATATAGCTCAACCAGGTGCTTTGGCGTACGGCATGTACGTGACCAGTGCCCTTTTCCTCCACATCTATAGCATGCATTTTCTGGCTTTGCTGCTTGCACCGCTTCATGCTTTTGTTCCTTCCTTTTCCACTACTGGTGGTGAGGAGGGTTCTTTGGTGCATTGTTATTACCACGATTAGAGTTTCCTCCCCGACCACGACCATGACCACGACTGGGGCCACGTCCTCTTCCACGCTTAGCTTGGTGGAAGTTCGTCTCATTCACTTCAGGGAATGGA
>AWOL01S0079477.1:11768-26768 GCA_000715115.1 Nicotiana otophora | reverse complement strand
AGTAGTAGTAGTAGTAGTAGTAGTAGTAGTAGTAGTAGTAGTAGTAGTAGTAGTAGTAGTAGTAGTAGTAGTAGTAGTAGTAGTAGTAGTAGTAGTAGTAGTAGTAGTAGTAGTAGTAGTAGTAGTAGTAGTAGTAGTAGTAGTAGTAGTAGTAGTAGTAGTAGTAGTAGTAGTAGTAGTAGTAGTAGTAGTAGTAGTAGTAGTAGTAGTAGTAGTAGTAGTAGTAGTAGTAGTAGTAGTAGTAGTAGTAGTAGTAGTAGTAGTAGTAGTCGTAGTAGTAGTAGTAGTGATAGTAGTGATAGTGGTAGTGGTAGTAGTAGCAGTAGCAGCAGCAGCAGCAGCAGTAGCAGTAGCAGTGGTAGTAGTAGTAGTAGTAGTGGTGGTTGTGGTAGTGGTAGTAGTAGTGGTAGGAGTAGTAGTAGTAGCAGCAGCAGCAGTAGTAGTAGCAGCAGTAGGAGTAGGAGTAGCAGTAGTAGTAGCAATGGTAGGAGTAGTAGTAGTAGTGGTAGTGGTAGTGGTAGTGGTAGTGGTAGCAGTAGCAGTAGCAGTAGTAGTAGTAGCAGCACTACTACTACCACCACTACTACTACTATTACTAGTTGTAGTAGTAGTAGCAGCACTACTACTAGCAGTAGTGGTAGTGATAGTGATAGTGGTAATTGTAGTGGTAGTAGTAGTGGTAGTTATAGTAGTAGTAGCAGCAGCAGTAGTAGTAGCAGCAACAGTAGTAGCAGCAGTAGCAGTAGTAGTAGCAGCAATAGCAGTAGTACTAGTAGTAGTAGTAGCAGCAGTAGTAGTAGTAGCAGCAGTAGCAGTAGCAGTAGCAGTAGTAGCAGTAGCAGCAGCAACAGTAGTAGTAGTAGTAGTAGTAGTAGCAGTAGTAGCAGTAACAGTAGTAGTAGGAGTCACAATCCCTCAAATTGTTTTCATTGCGGCGTGCAACCCGTTCCCCCAATATAAACTTTAAATAAGTCTGTTGTGGCGTGCAACCCGATCCCCCAATATAAACTTTAAATAAGTTTGTTGCGGCGTGCAACCCGTTTCCCCATATAAACTTTAAATAAATTTGTTGCGGCGTGCAACCCGATCCCCCATATATATACACAACTATTAAATGTAATAGAAATACTCTAATAAATACCACGTTCAATAAGAAACTATTAAGCATCAAGGCATACAATAATTATAATTTATTTATGAAACAAACAATGACAAGTGGCAATTAATTGTGGAAATTAGGGGAAAAATAAGCAGTTTAATATTTAATATGCTAAAGGTCAAGTAGCAATTAAGACACATAAATCAAATAAGCATGTAACAATAATTGCAGGAATTCAAGAATTAATATATGACAATAAATATGAGAAAAATAATTATTATAACAATTAATTCGTGTCTTAAATAATTTAAGATGTTTTAAATAATTAAGCAACCAATTAATTTGACAAAGTATAGGCACTCGTCACCTTGCCTATACATCGTTACACATGAAACTAACGTAGTAAATAATTCATGGTTTTTATTCCCTCAAGTCAAGGTTAATCACGATACTTACATCGCTTTGCAACCAAATTTCAAGAATTCAATAAACCTTTGCCTCACGAATTCGTGTCCGAAATCCTTAAATCTAGTCGTAAACAATTCAATATACTCAATACAAATCGTAGGAATTAATTCCATATGAGTTTATAAATTTTCCGGATAAAAATCTAAAATTTATTTTAAAAGTTAATAGTGTGGCCCACATCTCGAATCCCGGAAGAACTCATGAAATTCGAACACCCGTTCCGATACGAGTTCAACCATACAAAAATTATCTAATTCCGACATCGGATTGGCTTTCAAATCTTCATTTTATATTTTTGGAAGATTTTATAAAACATCTTATTTTTCTTCCATAAATTTACGGATTCATGATATAAATGAGTATGGAATCATGAAATATAATCAATATAGGATAAGGTATACTTACCCCAATATTGTTTCAATAAAATTGCCCAAAAATCGTCTTACCCGAGCTCAAAATCGAAAATGGTGAAAAATGGGTTGAAATCCCATTTTCAGAACTTAAGTTCTGTTTGCCTAGATTTTTACTAATCGCGATCGCGGAACTTCGTTCGCGATAGCGTAGAACAACTTTTGCCAAGGTCAATTTTACTCTTCACGATCGCGGATAATTCTTTGCGATCGCGAATCATGTTTTGGTTGCCCGAAATGTTAACTCTACGCGATCGCGTAAATGGCCATGCGATCGCAGAGAACATTTTCTCAACCTTACGCGATCGCGTATTGACTTGTGCGATCACGTAGCACAATTTTGGTGCTTTAGCTTGTGCGATCGCGAATTCAAGAATTAATATATGACAAGAAATATGAGAGAAACAATTACTATAACAATTAATTCGTGTCTTAAACAATTTAAGATGTTTTAAATAATTAAGCAACCAATTAATTTGACAAAGTATAGGTACTCGTCACCTTACCTATACATCGTTACACATGAAACTCACGTAGTAAATAATTCAAGGGTTTTTTTCCCTCAAGTCAAGGTTAACCACGATACTTACCTCGCTTTGAACCAAATTTCAAGAATCCAATAAGCCTTTGCCACGCAAATTCGTGTCCGAAATCTTCAAATCTAGTCGTAAACAATTCAATATACTCAATACAAATCGTAGAAATTAATTCCATATGAATTTATAAATTTTCCGGATAAAAATCTAAAATTTATTTTAAAAATCAATAGTGTGGCCCATATCTCGAATCCCGGAAAACTCACGAAATCCGAACACCCGTTCCGATACGAGTTCAACCATACAAAAATTATCGAATTACGACATCGGATTAGCTTTCAAATCTTCATTTTACATTTTTGGAAGATTTTATAAAAAATCTGATTTTACTTCCATAAATTCACGGATTCATGATATAAATGCGTATGTAATCATGAAATATAATCAATATAGGATAAGGAATACTTACCCCAATATGTTTTCAATAAAATTGCCCAAAAAGCATCTTATCCGGGCTCAAAATCGAAAATAGTGGAAAATGGGTCGAAATCCCATTTTCAGAACTTAAGTTCTGTTTGCCTAGATTTTTACTCATCGCGATCGTGGAACTTTGTTCGTGATCGCGTAGAACAACTTGTGCCCAGGTCCATTTTACTCTTCACAATCGCGGATAATTCTTTGCAATCACAAATCATATTTTGGTTGCCCGGAATTTTAACTCTACGTGATCGCGTAAATGGCCATGCGATCGCAGGGAACATTTTCTCAACCTTACGCGATCGCGTAGCACAATTTTGGTGCTTCAGCTTCTGCTCATTCCCTCTTCGCGAACGCGAGACTTCGATCGCGAACACAAAGCTTTACACTTCGACCCTTCGCGAACGCGTGCCCTCGGTCGCGAACGCGAAGCACAATGCACCAGATGATAGCAGAAGCTAAAAACCAGATTTTTTTCTCAAAGTTCAAATGGTATGTAGGTTATCTGATACTCACCCGAGCCCTCAAGGCTCCAAACCAAACATGCACACAAGTCCAAAAATCTCATACGAACTCGCTCGCGTGATCAAGACACCAATTTAACACCTAGAATTATGAATCGGATACCAAATCAAATAAAAATTTTAAGAAAACTTTAAAACTTCTATTTTCACAACCGAACATCCGAATCACGTCAAATCAACTCCGTTTCTCACCGAATTCTACAAACAAGTCGTAAATGACATAACAGACCTATGAAAATTTTCAAAACTCGAATCCGACCCCGATATCAATAAAAGTCAATTTGTAGTCAAACTTTGAAATCTTTAAGCCTATAGTTTTCGCCAACTGGCGATAATTCAAGATAGGGACCTCCAAATTAAATTTCGGGCATACACCCAAGTCCTAAATCATGATACGGACCTGCTGAAACTGTCAAAATACCGTTCCGAGTCGGTTTGTTCGGAATGTTGACCAAAGTCAACTCAGTTGAGTTTTAAGGCTCTATTTTATATTTTAATTAATTTTTCATATAAAACTTTCCGAAAGATTATACGTATTGCGCACATAAGTCGAAGAATGATAAATAGTGATTTTTGAGTTCTTAGATCACATAAATAGTTATTAAATTTAAAGATGACCTTTTGGGTCATCACACAAGAACATGCTTATATTATAAAGAGTCGACTCTGCTATAACAGGATTATTCTTTGTAGATGCCTCTGGCGGAATCGAAATAATATTATCATGTCATGCATTACTTACAAATATCATATCAGAGGCATGACATTGTTAGCGTGCCCTCGGTCGCGAACGCGAAGCACAATGCACCAGATGATAGTAGAAGCTAAAAACCAGATTGTTTTCTCAAAGTTCAAATGGTCTGTAGGTTATCTGATACTCACCCGAACCCTCGGGGCTCCAAACCAAACATGCACACAAGTCCAAAAATCTTATACGAACTCGCTCGCATGATCAAGATACCAATTTAACATCTAGAATTATGAATCAGATACCAAATCAAATGAAATTTTAAAGAAAATTTTAAAACTTCTATTTTCACAATCGAACATCCGAATTACGTCAAATCAACTCCGTTTCTCACCGAATTCGACAAACAAGTCATAAATGACATAACAGACCTATGAAAATTTTCAAAACTCGAATCCGACCCCGATATCAATAAAAGTCAATTTGTAGTCAAACTTTGAAATCTTTAAGCCTTTAGGCCTATAGTTTTCGCCAACTGGCGATAATTCAAGATGGGGACCTCCAAATTAAATTTCGGGCATACACCCAAATCCTAAATCATGATACAAACCTGCTGGAACTGTCAAAATACCGTTCCGAGTCGGTTTGTTCGGAATGTTGACCAAAGTCAACTCAATTGAGTTTTAAGGCTCTATTTCATATTTTAATTAATTTTGCATATAAAACTTTCCGAAAGATTATACGTACTGCGCACGCAAGTCGAAGAATGATAAATAGTGATTTTTGAGTTCTTAGATCACATAAATAGTTATTAAATTTAAAGATGACCTTTTGGGTCATCACACAAGAACATGCTTATATTATAAAGAGTCGACTCTGCTATAACAGGATTATTCTTTGTAGATGCCTCTGGCGGAATCGAAATAATATTATCATGTCATGCATTACTTACAAATATCATATCAGAGGCATGACATTGTTAGCGTGCCCTCGGTCGCGAACGCGAAGCACAGTGCACCAGATGATAGCAGAAGCTAAAAACCAGATTTTTTTCTCAAAGTTCAAATGGCCTGTAGGTTATCTGATACTCACCCGAGCCCTCGGGGCTCCAAACCAAACATGCACACAAGTCCAAAAATCTCATACGAACTCGCTCGCGTGATCAAGATACCAATTTAACACCTAGAATTATGAATCGGATACCAAATCAAATGAAACTTTTAAGAAAACTTTAAAACTTCCATTTTCACAACCGAACATTCGAATCACGTCAAATCAACTCCGTTTCTCACCGAATTCGACAAACAAGTCATAAATGACATAACAGACCTATGAAAATTTTCAAAACTCGAATCCGACCCCGATTTCAATAAAAGTCAATTTGTAGTCAAACTTTGAAATCTTTAAGCCTTTAGGCCTATAGTTTTCGCCAACTGGCGATAATTCAAGATAGGGACCTCCAAATTAAATTTCGGGCATACACCCAAGTCCTAAATCATGATACGGACCTACTGGAACTGTCAAAATACCGTTCCGAGTCGGTTTGTTCGGAATGTTGACCAAAGTCAACTCAATTGAGTTTTAAGGCTCTATTTCACATTTTAATTAATTTTTCATATAAAACTTTCCGAAAGATTATACGTACTGCGCACGCAAGTCAAAAAATAATAAATAATGATTTTTGAGTTCTTAGATCACATAAATAGTTATTAAATTTAAAGATGACCTTTTGGGTCATCACACAAGAACATGCTTATATTATAAAGAGTCGACTCTGCTATAACAGGATTATTCTTTGTAGATGCCTCTGGTGGAATTGAAATAATATTATCATGTTATGCATTACTTACAAATATCATATCAGAGGCATGACATTGTTAGCAATAATAGCAATTGGTGTACCAATACCGATTTTATTGTGAGGTCACCCACTTTAGATTTGATATACCTCTTCAAACAACTTAAATAACCATCACAAATATATCAAAGGAGAGCAATGGTGCTAAATGTATAAGGAAAGAAAAATTGATAATATGGGATGAAGCACTTATGGCTAAGTGTCTGTCACGACCCAAAATCCAACTAGTCGTGATGGCACCTAACCCATCCCGTTAGGTAAGCCAATTACCAACTAACTAATTTAAATGATAATTATTAAAGCAATTTAAGTGAATAAAGATCTTGATCTTATACAATCCCCAAGAACTGGTAGTACAAATCATGAGCTTCTAAGAATAGAGTATACAAAGTGGAAATGAAATAAATACATAGTCTGTTTGAATAATACATAAACAGAGCTTTTATAAATCTAAGGCTACCTTGAACAAGAGGCAGCTACAATAGGAACACAGGTGCATCTTCAAATCCCGCAACCATCGAGCACAGCAACAACAATAGCCAACATCTGCACGCAATGTGCTGAAGTGTATTATCAGTACAACCGACCCCATGTACTGAGTAAGTAACAAACCTAGCCGTAGGTTAAAAGTAGTGACGCGCTTCCACCAAGGTCGGGTCCAAAACCAATAGTCCACAATAATCCATAACAACATAAAGCAAATAATACCAGAAGTAACTCAGAGATAAAATACTCATCCAAATAATGATTTCAAAAATAGCAGTTCTTTCTTTCAAATACATCAGTGAAAACCCAAATCATTTGCCGAAGTTGCCAATAATATGAATAGTTTGAAAACAATAAATTTCTCCAAAAATCTTTTCAATAATAAATAATATGTTTTATTTTTCCTTCCGGATAACCCGTGTAAAACAAATGCATCACTATGCCCATCTGTCAAAATGTGTGAGAAGTCATGAATGATGTGATGTTGTACAGCATGAGAAAAGAAATATACATCTCTATGCCTGTATGTCATGTGTGCATGCCAATGCGATGCAACTCAGTGATAAAATCATAAACAGCCCCCGGACAGAACATCACTCATATAAAGCCCTTCGGGCAAACCTCACAGTCACGCATGCTACTCGGCATACCTCACAATCACTCTTGCTACTCGGTCATACCTCACAATCACTCTTGCCACTCGGACATACCTCACAATCACTCATGCCTCCCAGTCACTCAGCACTCGGCACTCGCACTCAGTAGGTACCTGCGTTCACTGGAGGTGTGTACAGACTCCGGAGGGGCTCCTTCAGCCCAAGCGCTATAATCTGCATGGACAACTCACATGCTGCACGGACAACTCACGTGCTATAATCTGCACGGACAACTCACGTGCTGCACGGACAACTCACGTGCTGCACGGACAACTCACGTGCTATAATAATAAAGTATGTTGCATGCGGGCAGCCCCGATCCACACTCATCCTCACAATCAGGCCCTCGACCAATATCAAATATGATGCGGCATGCAATCCGATCCCATAAATATCCTCAATCAGGCCTTGGGCCTCACTCAGTCATCAATCTCTTCAGTCTCTCGGGCTCACAATGTCATGCAAAATAGCCCACAATAATGATATGATGTATCAATAATTAACAACAGAGACTGAGATATGATATGCAATGAAATAAATATGACTGAGTATGAATTTTCAATTTAAAATAAATAATTCACAGCAATATGACCTCTTGGGGTCCCAATAATACTGGCACATAGCCTCAACATGATTTTTAATATGCTTTTCAGCTCAATATCTATAACTCATAAACCTGCATGGAAAATACCAAGATTATTTAACTACAAATTCCACAAAAATAATTATGTCACAATTTCTATAGTGCACGCCCACACGCCCGTCACCTAGCATGTGTGTCACCTCCCAACAATTCACAAAATACATATATTCAGGGTTCAAACCCTCAATTCCAAGATTAGAAGAGTTACTTACCTCGAACAGGCCAAATCCAATGTCGAGCAAGCTAAGCAATGCTCCACAAATTCCATTCTACACGTATCAACTTCCAAACGGCTCAAATCTAGTCACAATAATTTGACTCAGTCCACACAATTTATAAGAATTAATTCTATATCAAAACGCTAAAATTTTCCATAAAATCCGAAATTACGCCCCAAAAATCACTCGTGGGGCCCACGTCTTGAAATCTGACGAAATACACAAAATACAACAACCCATCCAATTACAAGTTCAACCATACTAATTTCACTCAAATTCGACTCCAAATCTGTATTCAAACTTGAAAATTTTATTTTGTGACATTATAGAAATTTCCTTCTATTTCTCTTGAAGATTCAATAATCTTACACCAAAAATAAAGATTAATTCATGGAATATAATCACAAGGGAGTTAAGAACACTTACCCCAAGTTGTGTGAAAAATTTTCTCTCCAAAATCGCCCAACCCGAGCTCTAAAATTCGAAAATGGATGAAAGTGTTGAATCCTCGAATTTAAGGTTCTGCCCCAGCGATTTCCACATCTGCGGACAAGATTTGCGCACCTGCGCATTCGCTTGTGTGAGTAAAACGTCACATTTGCAGACTCCACTCGCTTGCCCAGTTTCCGCTTCTGCGCGCATCCGTCCGCATCTGCGCTCATTCCCGCGCAGGTGCGATTGCGCACCTGCGAAGCATCTTCCACACATGCACACCTCGCTTCAGCGCACCCCTACTCGCACTTGCGAGCTCGCACCTGCGACTACTTTTCCACAAGTGCGATTATACCAGAAGGCTTCAGTTCCAGCAGTCTTCCAAATTCAAAAATCAATCTATTAACTATCCGAAACTCACCCGAGGCCCTTGGGTCCCCGTCCGAATATACCAACAAGTTCCACAACATAACACAGACCTACTCGAGGCCTCAAATCATACCTAACAACCTCAAAAATATGAACTACACACGGATTCAAACCTAAGAAATTTCCAAATATCCACATTCTATAAACGACGCCGAAACCTATCAAATCATGTCCAATTAACCTCAAATTTTGCACACAAGTCACATTTCACACTATAGACCTATTCAAATTTCCGGAATAGGATTCCGACCCCGATATCAAAAAGTTAAACCCCAGGTCAAACTTCCCAAAAATTCAACTTTCGGCAATTCAAGCCAAATTCTACTACGGACCTCCAAATAATTTTCCGGACACGCTCCTAAGTCCAAAATTACCATACGGAGCTATTGGAATTATCAAAATTCAAATCCGAGGTCGTTTACACATAAGTCCGCATTCGGTCACTATTTTAACCTAAGCTTTAAACCTTGGAACTAAGTGTTGCAATTCCTTCAAAACCTCACTGGACCAGAACCAATTATCCCGGCAATTCACACAACAACTGTAAAGTACAATTTGAGAAGTAAATAGAGAAACGAGGTTGTAATACTCAAAACGACCTTCCGGGTCGTTACATTCTCCCCCACTTAAACATATGTTCATTCTCGAACGTGCCAAGAGTTGTTTCCAAGCCATTAAATCACTGTTCCATCTTACCACACACGTACCCGAGGGTGAACCCACGTCACCCTATCCCACATAAGGCTTGACTACACAATGCAACTGAAAATCATTAATTTAACCTTATCTCATAAACCTTGGAGTTTAATTCCCAACCTTTAAAATTTCTTTCAAGATACAAATCTTACATTTACACACCATATAAGTCCGAACAAATTGCACGAGCTATAACTATAACCACGGATATAATCAACCAATATATTACACAACTCGCATGCTCGTAAGACCATTCCTGGTCGTAGTGACTACTCCAAAACCAACCGCATACTAGTAGTAAACCCATATCGAACCAAACCTCATCCCAAAACCTTCGTACATCGTTGATAATAAAAGAAACATGTGAAATTTCATGACCACTTACTAGATCAACAAGTCACGGAGCTCTCTTGCTCCAACCAGAACTATAATCGCTTTCAGAGCTGACTTTTAATATTATACTCCTGAATATACCGAAATCAAACTTGATAGTACCCATTCTAGGTCCAATGACCTTATATTACTAAACACAATTGTTCCATAGATATGCCTAACCAATATAACTCAGAGCCACAACTCGTGCCATCCGTGCACCAATACACAATAATTCAAATGTACCCAGTCATGAAAAATGACTCAAATGAGAGAACTGCCCCGCCAGATTAACAAGTACCTCCACAACGAAACGCTGAAAATTCATCATACACTGTAGAACCATCACCCGATTCTAACACGAGGTTCATGTTATATACTTCGAGCCACCCTGCTCCGAATTAATAATGACGGAGAGGCAAATGACAAAAATACCATATAAAACCTGAAAGGACATAGCCATTACGCTATCGATCATGCAATACCCAAATACTCATCACACTCAAATTCCGCTGTAAATCTCAAATAGAACCGCACCATCTGTGCACATAACCAATGAATCACAGCTCCTCGTAGCATAAAGGAGTAACTCACAGATCATTTGAGAACACGAATAAGTTCAACATCAACCGAATGACACATCTCTCAATAATAGCAGTATGGAGCCAACCATTCCAGCTCGGTGTAGAATACACATCTTAATCGGGCCTACCTATGGACCCCCAAATCAACTCGGGTTACCCACAAATAGATAAAAATCCCTCTGAAAATCCATAAGGACTAAATCATAACACATTTAATCATCTGGCTAGCTTCGGCCATAACTTCACAGTCCACAACCATGAAACTATCTCCTCCTCGGAACTCCAAATCTCCAAATCCATAGAGCATGCGAATCACCATATTTGATTCCATCTCCACCGCCCGAATGCCTAACACCTCTCTTATACACGATCATTCCACGAGAAATACTTTAAAAGTTCTTCCGTACCACTTGACAAAATTTGAATATCAACAGTCTATCAACCATGTGAGTACCGCAATACTAATTTATACATCTGTAAGTTAAAATACAATGGGCCTTCTGAAGTCCGCCCCTTTCTCATACAACACCAAGTAGTAATAGTATTCATCTAGTTATTTGAAACCGTCCATGTTGTCCAACATTCGTTACATTCTCTTCAAGACTGTACTGCCACCTTGTACATGGAAATCTAGCTTTTGTACAACATATAATATCTATCTTGCCATCATGTGAAAAGCACAAGAATCTTATTATCAACTTTGAGTCACCAATAATTTACATACCATTTTAGCTAGAAACCTTTCTCTTGCTTCTTTCCAGGAGGAAATCACAATACACAACACGTTCTCCACACCGATAGAAACCATCAAGAATACTTTGGAATCCATTTGCACATAATCAAGCCCTTAAAACTAAATTCCTCTAACTCGACCAAGCCACGCAAGTCGCCAAGTCCAGGTATATTGCCACAAAGCATCTGTAGAAAACCGCCATATCATATGCACCCAAGGAACCGATCATATCCATTACCATACTGATCCAACCTACTACCCAGTTGTCCTATTTTCTCCGAGTCCCTTCTAAATTTGTCTTCAGATTGATACTTCTTCTTGCTAAAATACCATGATCTTTAACCACAACTTACCCTACAAACCTTAGCATAGAACCACAATGCCCTACGGCCCATAAACAACTGTATTCTTCTTAAGCATCTTCAAAAATACCACAACTATAACACTCACTCTGAGAATACCTTACGTGAATTTGAAATTCTTTTTCTTACCTTCCTCATACAAAAAATGTAGAATCCATAGACATATAGAATTTTTGCAAGTCCAGGCACCATCAAACGCAATTCTCAGATTTTATCCATACACAAGTTCGGAAACATTCTCAATTGCTATATATAATTTTCAAATCCACTGAAATTTTCTCGGGAGTCACCCACTTTGCTCAAATCTAATTGCACCTCCCAAATGGGCTAAAAGACATGTGCCCCATTAGCACAACAACACTCAAAGAAGTAACTCTACTTTAACACCAATATCACAGTCATACTCCGTGCGCACTACATCATTCACCAATAACAACTCACTCATCCCGCGAATTTCATTTACTCATACGTGCAATATAATCCTTAACTAGGAATTTCCTTATTCGAGTCATCCTCGATCTCAACTTCTGCAAGTCATAGCTAACCCACAAGTATGCCTCAGACCAAAACTAAAATTTAATATATAACCATGAAATTAAGCCGTCTGTAGCAGGTTCCCCCACTTGGCTCAAAGCCATAAATCATTTCATTCAATAAATCACAACACCCATACCGTATTACTGCCATGATACTACAGTGAGTTCAACGAAAAATTTTCTCAAGCTCATGCAACACCAACCATAAAATACCTCAATCATCCGCTAATCATGCGTTTATTTCTCTTGATAGTCAATTCAACTTTCTCAACCAGATTCAAATTCAAATATCAACACATACCCTCCGTTGGTAGAAAAAAAAACTCTCCACTCAACATTATAAGAAACACACCTACGTAGATTACTCTGCAGGAGATAACCCACATGCTCAGCCTTAAATTGGCATCTTGTTATACCCTTTCGCAACCATAATTACTATGCAATCACTTAATCTTTCTGAGTCCAAATTCGCTAACAAGACATGAGAATTTAATTTGTCCCATAATTTAACAACGTGAAAGATCCTTCAAAACATTCATTACCCGAGACTGTTCGTCACATCAAATCGAAAATCAAGCACCCAATGGCCTTTTCCTTTACATTTCAAGGAAACACTTCTTGTTATATTCCAATCGTCTTAACACATCCCGCGGTTACATCATACCCATCACACCGTATTCCACCGCTCATCGAGCCAAAAATTCCACTGTAGGGTCATTACCGGACATATAAGTCCAATTATATGAGTTACAACTGAAGCTACCGAGCTTAAGCTACGGTCTAAACCTGGCCTCAAGTCCTCCAGACTTGCCCATCACTAGAACACAGAATACACATCTCCAACATCATTCATGGAATCACAAGCCGGCGATGCACAACTGATACTGAGCGCTTATGTGCGCATATGAATACGTGGAAGGAATTCAAAGAGTTATATTTCAAGCTGAATCAATCTCGCACGATAAGGAAAGAAATATGGGAAGTATATATATCCTAAATGCCCTGTAGCCTCTCGAAGATAAGTATGGACGTCATCATACCGATCCGCAAGACTCCACTAGACACTTGCTTATGACTTGTAGAACCTATGAACCTAGAGTTCTTATACCACCTTGTCACGACCCAAAATCCAACTAGTCGTGATGGCACCTAACCCATCCCGTTAGGTAAGCCAATTATCAACTGACCAATTTCAATGATAATTATTAAAGCAATTTAAGTGAATAAAGATATTGATCTTATACAATCCCCAAGAACTGGTAGTACAAATCATGAGCTTCTAAGAATAGAGTATACAAAGTGGAAATGAAATAAATACATAGTCTGTTTGAATAATACATAAACAGAGCTTTTATAAATCTAAGGCTACCTTGAACAAGAGGCAGCTACAATAGGAACACATGTGCATCTTCAAATCCCGCAATCATCGAGCACAGCAACAACAACAGCCAACATCTGCACGCAATGTGCTGAAGTGTATTATCAGTACGACCGACCCCATGTACTGAGTAAGTAACAAACCTAGCCGTAGGTTAAAAGTAGTGACGCGCTTCCACCAAGGTCGGGTCCAAAACTAATAGTCCACAATAATCCATAACAACATAAAGCAAATAATATCAGAAGTAACTCAGAGATAAAATACTCATCCAAATAATGATTTCAAAAATAGCAGTTCTTTCTTTCAAATACATCAGTGAAACCCCAAATCGTTTGCCGAAGTTGCCAATAATATGAATAGTTTGAAAACAATAAATTTCTCCAAAAATCTTTTCAATAATAAATAATATGTTTCATTTTTCCTTCCGGATAACCCGTGTAAAACAAATGCATCACTATGCCCATCTGTCAAAATGTGTGAGAAATCATGAATGATGTGATGTTGTACAACATGAGAAAAAAATACATCTCTATGCATGTATGTCATGTGTGCATGCCAATGAGATGCAACTCAGTGATAAAATCATAAACAACCCCTCGGGTAGAACATCACTCATATACAGCCCCTCGGACAAACCTCACAGTCACTCGTGCCACTCGAGCATACCTCACAATCACGCTTGCCACTCGGGCATACCTCACAATAACTCATGCCTCCCAGTCACTCAGCACTCGGCACTCGGCACTCGCACTCAGTAGGTACCTGCGTTCATTGGGGGAGTGTACAGACTCCAGAAGGGCTCCTTCAGCCCAAGCGCTATAATCTGCACAGACAACCCACGTACTGCACGGATAACTCACGTGCTATAATAATAAAGTATGATGCATGCGGGCAGCCCCGATCCACACTCATCCTCACAATCAGGCCCTCGGCCAATATCAAACATGCTACGGTGTACAGCCCGATCCCATAAATATCCTCACAAATCAGGCCCTCGGCCTCACTCAGTCATCAATCTCTCCAGTCTCTCGGGCTCACAATGTCATGAAAAATAGCCCAAAAATGATGATATGATGTATCAATAATTAACAACATAGACTGAGATATGAAATGCAATGAAATGAATATGACTGAGTATGAATTTTTAATTTAAAACAAATAATTTACAGCAATATGACCTCTTGGGGTCCCAATAATACTGGCACATAGCCTTAACATGATTTTTAATATGCTTTTCAGCTCAATATCTATAACTCATAAAACTGCATGGAAAATGCCAAGATTATTTAACTACAAATTTCATAGAAATAATTATGTCACACTTTTTATAGTGCACGCCCACACACCCGTCACCTAGCATGTGCGTCACCTCCCCACAATTCACAAAATACATATATTCAGGGTTCATACCCTCA
>AWOL01S0079477.1:0-10648 GCA_000715115.1 Nicotiana otophora | reverse complement strand
CAGCCCGATCCCATAAATATCCTCACAAATCAGGCCCTCGGCCTCACTCAGTCATCAATCTCTCCAGTCTCTCGGGCTCACAATGTCATGAAAAATAGCCCAAAAATGATGATATGATGTATCAATAATTAACAACATAGACTGAGATATGAAATGCAATGAAATGAATATGACTGAGTATGAATTTTTAATTTAAAACAAATAATTTACAGCAATATGACCTCTTGGGGTCCCAATAATACTGGCACATAGCCTTAACATGATTTTTAATATGCTTTTCAGCTCAATATCTATAACTCATAAAACTGCATGGAAAATGCCAAGATTATTTAACTACAAAGTCCACAGAAATAATTATGTCACAATTTCTATAGTGCACCCCACACGTCCGTCACCTAGCATGTGCGTCACCTCCCAACAATTCACAAAATACATATATTCAGGGTTCATACCCTCAACTCCAAGATTAGAAGAGTTACTTACCTTGAACAGGTCAAATCCAATGTCGAGCAAGCTAAGCAATGCTCCAGAAATTCCATTCTGCGCGTATCAACTTCCAAACGGCTCGAATCTAGTCACAATAATTTGACTCAGTCCACACAATTTATAAGAATTAATTCCATATCAAAACGCTAAAATTTTCCATAAAATCCGAAATTACGCCCCAAAAATACCCGTGGGGCCCATGTCTTGAAATCTGATGAAACACACAAAATACGACAACTCATCCAATTACAAATTCAACCATACTAATTTCACTCAAATCTGACTCCAAATCGGTATTCAAACTAGAAAATTTTGTTTTGTGACATTATAGAAATTTCTTTCTATTTCTCTTGAAGATTCAATAAACTTACACCAAAAATGAAGATTAATTCATGGAATATAATCACAAGGGAGTTAAGAACACTTACCCCAAGTTGTGTGGAAAATTTCCTCTCCAAAATCGTCCAACCCGAGCTCCAAAATCAGAAAATGGGTGAAAATGTTGAACCCTCGAATTTAAGGTTCTGCCCCAGCGATTTCCGCATCTGCGGACAAGATTTGACCAACTGCGCATTCGCTTGTGCGAGCAAAATATCGCATTTGCGGACTCCACTCGCCTGCCCAGTTTCCGCTTCTACGCGCATCCGTCCACATCTGCACTCACGCAGGTGCGGAATTTTCCCTCGCACCTGCGACCAATGCCTCACAGCCCTCTGCCCGCATCTGCGCTCCTTCTCGTGCAGGTGCGATTGTGCACCTGCGAAGCATCTTCCGCACATGCGCACCTCGCTTCAACGCACCCCTGCTCGCACTTTCGAGCTCGCACTTTCGAGCTCGCACCTGCGACTACTTTTTCGCAAGTGCGATTATACCATAAGGCTTCAGTTCCAGCAGTCTTTCAAATTAACAAAATCAATTTGTTAACCATGCGAAACTCACCCGAGGCCCTCGAGTCCCCGTACGAACATACCAACAAGTTTCATAACATAACACGGACTTACTCGAGGCCTCAAATCATACCTAACAACCTCAAAAATACGAACTACACACGGATTCAAGCCTAATAAATTTCCAAAATTTTAAATTCTACAAATGACGCTGAAACCTGTCAAATCGCGTCCGATTGACCTCAAATTTTGCACACAAGTCACATTTCACACTACAAACCTATTCAAATTTTCGGAATCGGATTCCGATGCTGATATCAAAAAGTCAAACCTCGGTCAAACTTTCCAAAAATTTAACTTTCGGCAATTCAAGCTAAATTCTACTACGAACCTCCAAATAATTTTTCGGACACGCTCCTAAGTCCAAAATCACCATACGGAGCTATTAGAATCATCAAAATTCGAATCTGAGGTTGTTTACACATAAGTCCGCATCCGGTCACTATTTTAACTTAAGCTTTAAACCTTGGAACTAAGTATTCCAATTCCTTCAAAAACCTCACTGGACCCGAACCAATTACCCCGGCAATTCACACAATAACTGTAAAGTATAATTTGAGAAGCAAATAGGAAAACGAGATTGTAATACTCACAACGACCGGCCGGGTCGTTACAGTGTCAAAGATCGAAATAATTGTCCGGAGTTCTAGAGATATATTGGATATTAATGAACCGTTTGGTAAAAAAAATTAATAGTTTGGGATGTGATTTATGTGAAGTACTACCAATAATTCTAAAATCGACAAAAGCAGAGACCGTAAAAGCTAGCTTGCCAAAGTTATACTTCTGGCCTCGAATGAAAATGATTCAACTAACAAGAAATATAAAGTAAGAACAAATCAAATATTCAATGTCTTCTTACTTCGTGTCAGAAACGAAGAAGAGCATCCAATAAAAAATGATTTGGTTATTCCTGAACATTTGATTATCAATCTCAATGGTAATAGTAGTGCATTTAATAAAAGAAATATTTCTATCATTAGATTAAAATGTAATTTGTGTAAATTGCACGATAGAATTAAAAAGATATCTTAGCTAGAAGAAATGAATATGTTGATCAACTAAATAAAAGGTTGATTGCAAAAATTTATAGTAAAAATAAAATATTTTTCTATTTTTGACTCAGCAGAAAATGATATATATAATTACTACCAAGAAGAATAATTGAATACTTTAATACCAAATGACCTTCTACCATATACTTTAATACCAAATGACCTTCTACCATACATGTTTGTTGCCAGTTTTATTATTTCTTACGTTTGTTAGTGTCACCGTTTATATAATAGACTAAGTTAAAATTGGTCTTTCATTGTATATAGGTTGATTTTGAAGACAAATATGTCTGTCATGCTACTGAAAAACTTAAATACGCCGAATAGCTTATCTAACATCACATAGATGGTATATAGAAGTTTTGACAACAACGTCATATATGCAAAAATTATGATGATGGTCAATGTGCTTCTAAGTATATTCTTATCCCTGAGTTCAACTTTCGTCTTTCGAAACTAAGGATATTGAAAATAGTTTTTAGTATGTTTATGTTTTGTAAATATAATAAATAAAGCATAAGGATAAATATCCTAAATATTGGAATATATTTACCGCAACATATTTTCTTGCACGAACAACTATATGTTTCACTTTCAAGAGAACAATAGTTCTGGTTTAAGACAAAGCAACCAAAGCATTAGGAGGAAACATACACAAAAACATATTGTACACAAAGAAGTGTTCGTTAAGATACCATCACATTAAATATTTTTAAACTATAATACATAATTATCCAACTAACATGACAAAATTGATCATTTGTGTAAGTTTTGATGATGTCCTTTTATTTTAAATTCATGTATTATGCTAATATAGTAATATTTTTGGGCATTTAGACGATTGTTGTATTATTATATATAAAATTCCTCTCATTAATTAAATTTTATTGCTCCTTCATATAAATAAATGTTTAAAACTTTAAATCATCACGTGCCATTATTAACGCGCAACGTACGTTCATAGATACCAGTTAATTTGAAAAGTACTTTTAAAAAATAATTAATGTTTGACAAACTTTTAAAAGTGGTTCTAAGTATATTTTTCTAAAAAAGCTACTTTTTATTGCTTCTTAAAAACTACTTATGCTTATATTTAAAATCACTTTTTTCATTCTAAAAGTTTGTCAAACACCTTAAGTTTGAAAAAAAGAAACACTTTTGGCCAAACATGCTATCCTGATGCCACCACGCCTTTTTCATTTGTTTTCGTTTTGGTGTTGCCAATTTTATAGGAGGGGTATCTATACGCATTTTAAGTATCATATGTGTGGAAGCTTTTATTTAAACAACATAGGGAAATTACCAGTTATATCCACTTTTAAGTAAGTTATTACAAAAATTGGTCAATTCATAAAATATGACCAATATTAACCAAATACTATCAATAATAGCAAATTAGCTATTTGTAGCTAAAACAAATATCAATTTTTTGCTTTTTTTTGATTGGGTGTTGTTGGAATAGATTGGATACATCTTAAGGAGATTGAATCTCAATTTTGGGATGATTTGGTAGAGTTTTGAGGTGGTTTAAATTGGCAATTTGAAATAGAAGATGAACACGAAAAATATGATATGTGTATCACACTGTGTATTATTTATGTATTACATATGTATCATATGTGTATTAAATATGTATCACTTGTATATCTATGTATACCTGTGTGTGGGATACATGTGTTATACATGTTTGATACATGTGTCGCATAATAAGTTTTTAAACTCAATTTTATATACGAATTTTGATACCAAACCAGTCCAAATCACCTCCAATCTTGCTCAAATTTGATGTATTACCTCATCTACATGTTTTCAACAAATTTCAACCTTACCCACTGAAAAAAATCTCTTTTGCCTAAATTTTTTAATATTTTATATCATTGATAATGAATTTTAACTCCAAACTAGTCTAACTTGCCTTTATACTTCGTCAAATTTTGCACACTGCCGCATCTATGTGTTTTCAACAAATCACAACAATATCTATTGTTTTTTTTTAAAAAACAATCCTATATGTTTTAATGTTATATATCATTGGTAATTTATTTGACTATTTTTGATAGCATAATTAAAATATCTAATTATTGGTAAATAATATCTTTTTTGGTACATTCTCCTAAGATTCCCTGTAACATACTTTAGCAGCTTATACATAAACCGTTGCATAAAAAATAGAAAATTAAGCAATTGCATCTAAAAAAGTAGCATCAAGATTTGCAATATGTACTATTCAATAAATAAAATTTTACTTTGAATGGGATATTCTATTTATAAGCCTAATTATAAGGTTTTATAGTAAAGAGAATTTAACATTATTTAAAAATATAAAAATGGCCTAAATACCCCTATCGTATGGTAAATGGTTTATATAAACCCCCTGTCCATCTATTCGTCTGAAAGTATATTGGATGTTAATTTTATTATCAAAACTGCCCACGTGACTAACAACAACACATGTGAGCCTCCCATTAAATGATGTGGCAACCTTTCATTTGGCCACGTGGCTTTGTGGGGCATAAATTAAAATTGGGTAATTTTCTACCCATTTAACTGATCCGACCCACTCTTTATTACCTTGGTCAGTTCTTTTACCTTATACCTACGACAACCACCCCCCCCCCTTTTTACCGTTTCTCACATTTCGTTTATCTAATCCAGCAAATGCGATTTTAGGATTTCTTTAGGGTTCCTTGTTTCCTCCGATTTGATATGTACAAAATAGAAGCATCGTTGATTTTTAGCATTATCTTGCAGTATATTTTTTTATTAAAGTAAGTATTTACAACTTTAAGTTAGGCGAAAATCATGTACGTCCACCTAAACTTGTTCCGATTTTCCTCTGAAACAACTCATCTAAGGTAAGTTCCGATTGAACACCTCATGTAACACAGATTTGTTCCAAATAAACACTTTTGCGTGACATGACACATTAGGTTTAATACACCTCATTTGGGCACGTGAAGGGATAAAATTTTGTTGATTGTTGACTCCTCCAACATTAAAATATTAACGTCAACTAACCCAACTAATCTATTAACTCAACTATCCATTCCCAAATTAAATTAGAACCCTAATTTCCCCATCTGAGACATGTTTCTCTCTTTTTCATCTCTTTCTTCCTTTGTTCTTTACTCTTCTTCCTTTTCTCTTTCTCTGTACTTCTTGTTTTATTTACTTGTTTCTTCTCTCATATCTGAATCTTCTCTGTCTCATTTTCTTTTTTTCCCCTCCTATTTGAAAAACATTCGAATCTCGCAAAATTCACAAAATTCAATGTACGAAAGAGGACCCTGATTTATGTTGTTGCGGTGATTATTCTAGGTTGAAGGCCTCGACCACCCTAGCAAACCCAGGTCGCCGATTTTATGGTTATAGAATTTCAAGAGTGAGTAACTAGTTTCATTGATTATGAAATTTTTCGTTCTTTGTTTCTTATTAATCAATAATGTGAATGAATTTGTTATTAGGAAAATGGTGGATGTAATTATTTTAGATGGTTTGATGGACGTCCATATACGTGTCCATTAGAGAGGGAGAACCTACCAAGTCGGGCGATGTTGCGTTTAATGAGTGATCGACCAAGAGTGAAAGTAAAAGAACTTGTAGAAGAAAGGGATAAATTAAAATAGAAGTTGAAGGATGCTAAAGTGCAAATGGAGTCTCTGACAGTGAATTGCAAGGAGGCTGAAAAACAAAGGGGGTGGGCAAGCGCCAAATTCAAAACGTTTATGTTTTAAGGAAGGTATGTCCACAATTCTATCACACATATTGTGCACTACATATTGAAGCAAGCTGGAGCCGAGATTGGAAGAATGACGAGATAAAAAAAATTAATGTAGTGGTGTTCTTGGAGTGCATATGAGGAAGAATTTAAGGATATGTTGAAACAGTTAGGTGAAGTGCCTGAGGATGCTATCAGAGACTTGTTGAAATATCCACAGTAAGTTGGTATAGAGCTTACTTTGATACCCAATGTAAGAACCCAATAGTGGACAACAACTTTACAGTTCCTTTCAACTCTTGGATTCTTGAAGCTAGACATAAGCCAATTGTGAAGATGCTTGAGGATATAAGAGTGAAGGTGAAGTCTTTCTACCTTTTATGTTTACTGCTTGTTAATTTGTCTACTGTTGGCTAAATATTCTTCATGTTTACTGGTTGATAATTGAAGGTGATGAATCAACTAAAGGATAGAGCAAACGAAGTTAGCAATTGGAGAGGTGAATACAACCCATATGCAATGGAGCTATACAATGATTACATAGAGATGGCTTCAAAGTGCAAGAAAAATTTCAACGGAGATAAAGGTTTCGAAATAAGTGAAGGTGAAGACAGGAACATAGTTATTTTGGAGCAACAAAGGTACACGTGTAGGATTTGAGACTTATTTGAAATTTCATGTGCTCGTGCTATCAAGCCATTCATTTATAAGAAGCTGGACCTAACACTTGGATTCACTGGTGGTATTCCAAACAAGCTTGGCAGTTGGTGTATCAACACAAACTTTAACCTGTTAGAAGTGAAAAATTCCGGAAACTTGAGCCAAATCAAGATATGGAACCACCACCATTAGCAAAGATGGTTGGTAGACCTAAAGTGAAAAGGCCAAGAGAGAAGGATGAGGCTAGGAAAAGGCAAAGAGAATGGTCAACTTCTAGGAAAGGTCTTCAAATGACTTGTGATTTTTGTGGCAAACCAACCCAAAATAAAAGATGTCCATTAGCCAATAAGGTATACCTAACTTTCTTAATTTAAATTGTAGTAAATAATTTATACTTACAATCTGCATTTTATTGATGCAGTCCCAGAATGTGCAAGACCACACTCAGACAACTCAAGACCAAGAATCAGAATTTTTTATGGTCCCTAATCCTGGTTTTACAGTACAGGACCAAGAATTGCTAAGTAAGGCTAGTCAACCAAGTCATCTGTCCAATCATCAATACAGTCAACACACCAGTCAGTACACTTATATGCCAAGTCAACAATCCAGTCAATATACCTAGACAATTCATATGCCAAGTCAGCATATTCAGACCGGAAGAAGGCTTATTCAAGCAGACTTTGGTGCAGAAGCTGACCCATTTTTGAGGCCTAAGGTTGTCTCTGACATTAAGACTCGACTTCAGCATAAGAATAAACAAAATTCTGGGACTAGGAAGATACAATTCATAGGGGATCACATCGGTAGTTCACAACCAACAAAACTGCCATACTCCCCAAAGAGAACTACCTGGAAGGGAAAGGAGGCAATGACAATATCTCAAATACTAAGTGTGAAAGAGAAAAAGATTAGCAAACTTAAAGTTAGAAGAGGCAAGGGGAGGGGCAAGGGGGAGTAGTGTAACAAGTAATGACGAATGAAATATACATTTTCTTCCTGTTTTTGTATGACTGTTTGACTATATGATGTTTGTTCGTGTTCTAAGTTTTTAGACAAGTAAATGTTGTGACAATGGTACAAGTTTTTGGATCACACATTTACTTGTCCAATAGCAATGTATTGTTGGGCTTAAATCTTGAAACAATCTATGTTTTCTACTCGATTAATGGCAATGTTCTTCTTATCTATCTATAAGAGATGATTCTGTTCTTATGATGTACTAATTATATTGCCATTCCATTATCAGTGATTTTTCTTATATGCAAAAATTTGTATGAGATTTATACTATCAACAAAAAACTTTATTTCATACCAACAAAGGACCATTACAACTGCACCATCTCTAAACGCATCAATAATTACAACATCCTAGATCGATAAACATAAAAAACCTTCAACAAAATCTGCAGAATTACAACCTTTGAATCAAATAACCTAACTACACTACATCATCTTGAAAACTAGCACCAACACAAAGACAACCCAAGAAAAAATAATAAACCACTTCATTATTTGTAGTTTATCCTTCATCCTAGCCACATTCTCTAAGTTTGCTGAATTAATTCCCTCAATCTCTTTCATTATTTTCTCCATTTTCAGTTTTTCCAGCAGAAACAACCTCTTCCAAGTTAGCCACTATCTTTTTCAGATAATTCCTTTTAACTTTCACATACTTCAGTAAAGTATTTAAGTTGTTGATTAACATCGTCACATATGGTGGCATCTCTTCATCCCTCCATTCCTACAAACCACATGAAGCTTCCTCGTCAAAACGAGGGCATTTGTAAAATATATGACTAACATTCAAAGGAGTCTTAGCCATAAAATAATTTGCAATTAAACCACAACCACAACGACGCGACGAACCAGAAGAGACAAAATTTTCAGACATCTTGAATTTTTTGTTAATCAATAATTGCACAACTTTTACAACCAAACGCAAGATTCGAAGGACAAATACAAAAATTAATTAGTTGAAAAGAGGAATTTTGGGGAAGAAGTTGATATGAGCGTACCTGATGACCTAATAACTAAATTGGGGGAAACGACTACTGAAATAGGTGGGTATAAGGTAAAAAGAACTGACCCAGATAATAAAAAGTGGGTCGGGTGTGATAACCCAAAATATTATCTTTAAATGTAATGATTAATTATGTGATCTAAGCACTATTTACCATCACTCGACTTGAGTGTGCAGTCCGTAAAAAAATTTTCGGAAATGTTTTCAGGTAAAAAATGGATTAAACTGTGAATTAGAGCTTTAAAACTCAACTGAGTTGACTTTGGTCAATATTTTGA
The DNA here is from genome assembly GCA_000715115.1 of Nicotiana otophora. Classification (NCBI taxonomy): domain Eukaryota; kingdom Viridiplantae; phylum Streptophyta; class Magnoliopsida; order Solanales; family Solanaceae; genus Nicotiana; species Nicotiana otophora. The sequence goes on along the minus strand of AWOL01S0079477.1, from coordinate 1,481 downwards.
GCAAACGGACTCGGATAAGTATTTTGACAGTTTTGTGTAGGTCCGTATCATTATTTGGGACTTAGGCGTATACCCAGAATCAAATTCCGAGGTCCCTATCCCGAGATATGGAATTTTGATGAAAAATTTAAAGTTTGAGTTTAAATAGTGATCGGATGTCGAATTATGTGCAAATGACCCCAAAATAGAATTTTGATGATTCCAACAGCTCCGTATGGTAATTTTGGACTTAGGAGCATGATCGAAATTTTATTTGGAAGTCCGTAGTGGAATTAGGCTTGAAATGCTGAAAGTTTAATTTTTAAGAAGTTTGACCGAGGGGTTGACTTTTTGATATCGGGGTCGAAATCCGATTCTGAAATTTTTTATAAATATATTACATCATTTATGACTTGTGTGAAAAATTTTATGGTCAATCGGAATTGATTTGATATGTTTCGGCGCAAAATATAGAAGTTGGAAGATTTGAAAACTCATAATTCGATTCGATGCGCGATTCGTAATTTCGGCGTTGTTTGCATGGTTTGAAGCCTCCACTAAGTTCATATTATATTTTGGGACATGTTGATATATTTGGTTAAGGTCCTGAGGGCCTCGGGTGGATTTCGGAAGGTTAACGGAATGGATTTCGGACAAAAAGGAACTGCTGGAATATTTCTGCTGCAGAAGCTATTTTTGGACAGCAACCGGTGCAATCGCAGAGCTGACTTTGGAAACTTATATCTCGAAATCTATAAGAAATCTGAACATTATCAAAACCCTTTTATTCTAGTTTCCAGAATGATAAACCATTTATCATTCAGACATTTATACAAAATGTTATGATCGATTGACTGAAGCTGGTACTGCAGATTTTGGCTACAGCAGTGTGCATCGCCAGAAATTTTTGTTGCAGAGGGCTGACTTTGGGAGCTTATAGCTCGCAATCTATAAGGAGTTGGGCGATGAGAAAAACATGAAAGTTGTAGTACTTTGTATCTAGTTTGCAGAACTTTAAACCGTTTGGCAGTTGGAGTTGAGTACAAGAAGTTATGATTGATACACTACAGGCTATCGAGGAAGAGTTTGATGTTTTCAACATAAGCATGTAATGATCCAAAAGTCCATTTTTAGTTCTAGAGATCGAAATTCGATTTCGAGACTTTCGACATTTTGATAATGAATTATAGGAGTGATCTGGAAAGTTTGGTCTAATTTCATCAAGTCGCAATTGAGTTTTAAGCGCGAAATATGAGTTAATCATTTAACGAGCAAAATTGGTATCACATTGAGCAAATGAGCTCTTAATTGAGTTTCGATTAAACGAATGGGTTCGTAGTTTTATTTGTGACTCATAGAAATAAGACACGTCGAATTCCGAGTTCGTATGATGGAGTTAGAGCCTTTTTAGTGAAATAAAACTGCTAGTGTAAATAGTTCTGGTGTGCACCTTTAGCGACCAGATGTGACACTTTTAGCGACGGGATTGGACTTTTAGCAAC
>AWOL01S0079454.1:11093-24833 GCA_000715115.1 Nicotiana otophora | reverse complement strand
GTATTTAATCCACACTTTAAATATGAATATTTCGATAAACAAGATTCAAGTGTTGGAAAAAAACCTACACACTTAGATATTCAATACAAAGCAAGGAAATGAAGAAATGAACATAAATGGGTACGCAATTCTCAACCAAAAACTCCAAATCTTCAAGACCCAAGTGTGTGTGCAAGAACCCTAGATTTCAAACTTGTCTTCTCTAGTCGTGACACTGAACATTAAGCCAAAGATGTGTTTCCAATAAGCTAGGTCATGTGTTAGTGGGTTTGGAATGGAGAAAATGTGAAATTCCAAAATTGTCCATAGCCGAAGCCCGTTGACCGCACCTATGAAGGGATCCTCGCAGGTGTAGTTCCGCAAATGCCGATAGCCTCTCGCAGAAGCGACCTTTGATGGAAAACATTTACTCTGTAGAAGCGGACTTACACGCACAGAAGCGTGATCGCAAATGCGGACATCAAGCATAGAAGCGTGACTGCAGATGCATTTCCTCACTTGCAGATGTGATCCCAACGAAGGTTGCTTGAATTCCACAGATGCGGCCTTCTCCACGCAAATGCGAGGTCGCATAAGCGCACAGTGTTGTGTAGATGCGGAATCACTGAAGAAATTTGCACTTATTTTACACTTTTTCACTCAATTCCACTTCAATTGAATTCAACTCTTTTCCGACATCATTTACTTTAAAATCTAGCAATACACACCATAAACAACCTCATATTATAATTAATGAGTACAGAAACTAAAGAAAAGAGACTAAAATAAATGATAAAGTCACCCCTCATCAATAGTGCGCTCGGATTGTCCATCCGTTTGAGGGTAGAATGTTTTTCTCAACTCAACCCGTGTGCCCATGTACGACTTTCCAGAAGCGCAATGTAAACTACGTACCCTGGTCAAAGTTGATGGATACCGGCGCGCCATGAAGTCGGAAAATCTCACAAATATAGACCAGAGCCAGCTGCCCTGAAGAATAAGTACTACTGGAATGAAATGAGCCGACTTGGATCCTATCCACAATCACCTATACTGCATCAAGTTTCTTTTAAATCCATGGGATACCAACAACGAAATCCATGGTAACTCGCTCCCATTTGCACTAGGGAATCTCACGCCTCAAAAGCAACCCACTTAGCCGTTGATGCTCAAACTTCACCTGCTTACAATTTAGACATTGAGCTACATATTCCACTATGCCATTCTTCATCCTCCTCCACCAATAGTGCTACCTCAAGTCCTGACACATCTTAGCGGAACCCGGATGAATGGAGCACCGCGAATTGTGGGCCTCCTGCAGAATCAACTCATGCAAGCCATCAACATAGGAAAGACATAGCTAGCTCTACATCCGTAACACACAGTAATCCCCAATAGTAACCTTCTTGGCATCGTCGTGCTGGACCGTGTCCTCGAGGAGAAGGAATTGGGGGTCGTCATACTGATGCTCTCTGATACAATCATATAGATAAGACCAAAAAACAATGTAAGAAAGAACATGACTCGTCTTCGAAACATCCAACCTAACAAACTGGTTGGCCAAGGCCTGAACCTCCAATGCTAATGGCCTCTTCGTCGCCAGTAGATATGCTACACTGCCCAATCTCTACGCCTTTCGACTCAAGGCATCGACCACCACATTGGACATCCTAGGATGATATAGAATTGTGATATCATAGTCCTTAGGGAACTCTAACCATCTCCGTTGTTACGAGTTAAGGTCCTTCTATTTGACCAAATATTGTAGACTCTGGTGATCGATATAGACCTCACAAGGGACACCGTACAAATAGTGCTTCCAAATCTTCAAGGTATGAAAAATTGTTGCTAATTCCAACTCGTGGAAAGGATAATTCTTCTCATGCACCTTCATCTATCTGGACGCATTGGCAATCACGCTACCGTCTTGTAGAAACACCATGTCGAGGCAAATGCGTGATGCATCGTAATACAGAGTGTAAGACCCTGAACCCGTAGGCAAAACCAACACTGGGGCTGTAGTCGCAGCCGTCTTGAGCTTTTGAAAGCTCTCCAACACTCATCGGTCCATATGAATGGAGTACCATTCTGGGTCAATCAGGTCATAGGTGCAACAATAGATGAGAAACCCTCTACGAAATTTTGGTAATACCCTGTCAAACCAAGAAAACTCTAGATCTCAGTGGCTGAAGATGGTGTGGGCCAACTCTACACTGCTTCAATCATCTTCGAATCTACCTTTATCCCCTCACTCGACACCACATGATCAAAAAACGCCACCAAGTCAAGCCAAAATTATCCCTTTGAAAATTTTCCATACAACTTCTTTTCTCTTAAGGTTTGAAGCAAAATCCTCAAATGCTGCTCATGAACCTCCCAACTCCGGGAGTACACCAGGATGTCGTCAATAAACACAATGATGAATGAGTAAAGATAGGGCTAAAATACACTGTTCATCAAGTGCATGAATGTTGCTGGTGCGTTGGTCAGCCAAAATGACCTCAGAAGGAACTCGTAATGACCATACCGAGTCTTGAAAGCAGTCTTTGAAATATCCGAATCCCGAATCTTCAATTGATGATAGCCTGACCGCAAATCAATCTTTGAGAACACTCTGGCACCCTGCAACTGATCAAGTAGGTCATCAATACATGGCAATGGATACATGTTCTTTAGTCTAATCTTGTTCAATTGCCGATAATAAATACACATGCGCATAGAACGATCCTTCTTCTTCACAAACAAGACCGGAGCACCCCATGGTGACACACTAGGCTGAATGAAACCCTTATCAAGGAACTCTTGCAACTTCTCTTTTAACTCTTTCACCTCTGCTGAGGCCAAATGATATGGTGGAATAGAAATGGGCTTAGTGCCCGACAACAAGTCCATGCCAAAATCGATATCCCTATTGAGTGACATGCCCGGAAGATCTCTCACAAAGGCTAGATATGCATCACACCCCTTCCCAACCATCCGATGTGCCTTAAGGAAAGACACCACCCTATTAGGCACATAATCCAAAGTACCCTACACTCCAACCATAGAAAACATGGCATAGCCAATGTCACCGTCTTGGCATGACAATCAAGAATAGCATGATAGGGTGACAACCAATAAATGCCCAAAATAACATCGAATTCTACCATATTGAGCAACAATAGATCAACTCTGGCCTCAAACCAGCCAATAATAACTAAAAACAACCAATACACACAGTCAACAATAATTGAATCTCCCACAAGCGTGAACACATAGATAGAGAACTCAAAGAATCACTAGATATACACAAATATAGAGCAAAGTAAGATGATACATATAAATAAGTGGACCCTGGATCAAATAAGACCGATTCATCTTTATGACAAATCAGAAAAATACCTGTGATAGCTGAGTCTGATGCACCCGCCTCTGTCCTACTCGGGAGAGCATAACATTTGTCTTGGCCTCCCCCTCTAGGGCGACCCCTACACACCTGACCTCCACCCTTAGCTGGCTGAGCAGGTGGAGTGGCAACTGGTGTGGTAACCACGGGGACCCTATGGAATACGTTGAGCTTTAGTAGTATGTGGAGGTGCAGCCATATTGAGTCTGGGGCAGTCCCTTACTAAATGACGTGTATCACTACACTCAAAACAAGCTTTCGGAGGGCATGGCTGCTAAAACTAGCTCAGTTATGGTTGGCTAGACTGGCCGCTGAAAGCCCCCCATGCAAGAGGTGCACTAGACAATGGCAGTGTATAATGGGCAACCTGAGACTCGGGAGTAGCTGGAATACCACTGGAAGATGGAAGTGCTGAATGAACTAGACGGCTCACATAGCCTCTCCCATGATGGGCTACAACCGGGGCACGGGCACTACTATATCCACCAAAATCTCGAGGCCTCTTAGCCTCACTGTCCTCTCTCTCTTGGCCCTGCAAATCTAATCCCCGTCTGATCTCTTCCACCTACTGGTATGGAGTATCAGTCTCCAACTCTCGAGCCATGCTGAATCTAATACCATAGTTGAGCCCCTTGATAAATCGACGGACTCTATCTCTAATTATGGAAACCAAAGAAGGTGCATACCTGGACAACTCATTGAACCTGAGAGCATACTCTGATATGATCATAGCACCATGGCGCAACTGCTCAAACTCCGCGCGCCATGCATCCCAAAGTTTGTGGGGAACAAACTCTCTCAGGAACATCTCTGCAAACTGAGCCCATATGAGTGAAGATGCTTTGGCGGGGCTACCCTCCTCCCAAGCCCGCCACTACTAGTATGATGGTCCCGATAGCTGGAAAGTAGTGAAAACTACCCCGCTCGCCTCCACTATACCCATGGTACAGAGAATTCGGTGGCACTTCTCCAGAAAGCCATATGTGTCCTTTATAACTAGGCTACAAAAAGTAGGAGTATGTTACTTCTTATACCACTCGACCCTGAGCTGCTCCTCGTCATATGTTGTTGCCCTAACTTCGGGCTGAACTGGGACAACCGGCTACACTGATATAACTTGTGGTACCTGCTATACATGGAATCCCTACTTTGAGGTATGGGCCGCGGGAGTCTGTGCTCCTCCCCCTACCTGAGATGTTGCCGGTGCAAGTGGAATCAACTCCGGCTGAGCTAGAGTACCAAATATGCTCAAGAACTGGGCGAGAGTCTCCTGAAGTGCAGGGGTATCAACAGGCGCCGCAAGTGCCTACCTCCCAACTGGATCTACTAGTGGCTCCTCTGTTGCAGCTCAGGCAGGTGCTCTAGCTGCACTACATCCCCTCCTCGGCCTTTCATCAGCCCCGGCCTCTCGTGACTCTAGCAGGGGGCGGGTATCTGATCATCGGATCCAGCAGTGGTGTCCTCACCATCTGTGAGAGAATAGAAAGAGATATATTCATAAATCCGATGTCAATAAATTCACACGATAAGGGATAAAAGAAGTGAAATTTCCTAATAGTTCCATAGCCTCTCAAAGATAAGTACAAAAGTCTCCATACGAATCCGTGAGACTCTACTAAACCTTCTTGTGACTCGTAACACCTATGAACCGAGGTCTCTGATACCAACTTGTCACTAACCCAATTTCCCTCCGTAGGATGTCGTGATTTAACCTAGTCTCCAAGAGTAGGTAAGCCAAACATTCATGCAGAATTTAACTGAGAAAATGATAACAACATTCCAATTACTTAACAACTAGCATAAAAGTACTCCGCAACTCAACATAACAATACTCCCAAAATCCGGTGATACCAAGTCACAAGCTCTGCAAGAGTTTACTGAACATCCCTATACAATAATATCTATATAAAGGGAAAATAAAATAGAACTAGATAGAGTGTGACTTCGAGGAACGCGGATGCCGGCAAGTATACCTTGATGTTTCTAAATCTGAACTCTACTCACTGATGCCTAGGCTGGTAAGAGGTACATGGATCAACGCAAAAATATGTGTAGAAGCGTAACATGAATACACCACAACGGTACCCAGTACGTGCCAAGCCTAACCTCGGTTGAGTAGTGACGAGGTCAGGTCAAGACCCTGCCGGAATAAATAACAAAACTAAACAGGTATATGACAGTGTGATAATGATAAATAATGGAAATGAAACAATGAAGAAAATATTCCAAGAATAGCTACACTAAACTAACGCAATTAAGGCAACACAGACGAAAAGAAGGAATAATACGCCAAGGGCACAAATCAACTAAAACACAAGTGATGTAATAGAAAGGTATAAACAAGAATCACTACCGAGGTACCGCCTCATAGTCTCATATCACAAAAAATCATAATCTTTCCTTAAATCACCGCGAGAGTATTGCATTTAGTTTTTAAAATATTTTTTCCCGAAATAGCTTCCCGCGTTTTAGCCCACCTTATCACACCGCATGGTTTCAAGTAGTTCCCTTTCTAGCAACACGCGTATCAAGCACACCTTATCTCGCTGCATGCGTTTCGACCCTAATCCTAATATCACCACATGCGTATCAATATCACAACATATCACAAATTCCACCTCAAGAGCCCAATATCATAAATTTCCAAAGAAGTCAACAACAATAGTATTTCCATAATAAATAGCATATGGCTAAACCACTATATGCACAGGAGTCTCAACAATAACGACCGAAAGTGAATAACTCCACAAGAATGGTATTTCAATAATTTATAACATTACCTCAATGTGGACTACGACCTTTATAACTCAATACCAAATTCAACAATAAGATATTCCAATAAATAGCAACTTCAAGTAAGGGACTCATCGGTTAAATAATGAACAAGGAATAGAGAGGACAATAACTTGAACTAAACATGTGAAGACAATTAGAAAGTGTTAGGACAAGTATTAATGATGACAAGTAAAGCATGTGAAGATAGACTAAAGATGATGAATATAACATATTATGGTAACTCTATTCAAGGCATGATAGGAAACTACATAGCTAAAATCGGTCAATTACCACATTTAGCCCGTGTACACACTCGTCACCTTGCATACACAGCTTCCACATATCACAATTAACACAAAATAACATCGATCCTATGTGGTCATTCTCCCACACAAAGTTAGGCAAGTTACTTACCACACAACATGCCAACTCAACCCACTAGTAAGACTTTCCCGTGATTATCCAACTCTGAACGGCTAGAATCTAGCCAAAACAACTTCATACCATAAATACAAACTATAGGAAGCTATTTAGAACAATAAAGTTGAAATCTTTAAAAATAAACACAAAGTCAACTCAAAACATCAACCCCACGCTCGCCTTTCGGAACCCGACTAAACTTACAAAATCCGAACAACCATTCAATAACAAGTCCAACCATACAAGAATTACTCAAATATGACTTCAAATTGCCTTTCAAATCACCAAATTTTAGTTTAAGAAGTTTCACAATTGTTCCCAAAATTTTCCAAGTCAAATCACTAATTAGATGACAAAAATAACAATGGATTCATGTAATATAGCCAAATCCGGGTTAGAATCACATACCCCGATGATTTCCTAGAAACAATACCTCTAAACATCGCCATAAACTTAGCTCTCTAGGTCCAAAAGATGAAAATGAGATAAAACATTCGAACACCCCCTTTTCTGCCCAGCGATTTTCGCTTTTACGGGCACACTATCACACCTGTGGAAAAATCCATTGCATATGCGATTCAAACTAAAGCCATGAAATTACTCTTCTATGAACAAAATGCTCGCACCTACGAGCCCGCTTCAACGGAGCCTCGACCGTACATGCGGTCCTTCACAAGCTCCTTACAGTTCTGCTTCTGTGAAATAGCACTCGCGCCTGCGGATGCATATTTGTGCCCAGGTGACCGCTCCAGTAAACCCAGGCCTGGGCTGGCTTTCTCCGTTTTTGGGATGCACCCTCACACACTTGCATGTCCACACCCGTGGCCAAAGCCTCTGTCAGTGCGATGACACCAGAAGAACATACCTCATCAATTCAACCAAGTCAAATATTATTCCGAATTCAATCCGAATCATACTCGGATCCCTCGAGGCCCCTTTCTAATATATCAAAACGTTCCAAAACACATAACGGACCTACCTGTCACACTCCAAAATTGGGGAACGTGACTAGCGGTCAACCGAGTGAACCCGGCCGAGCAAGCATGTTAGATTTCCTTATACCCAAACTCATCCATAAATGGAGATAATACATATTTTCATTAATTAACCAATAAGGTGATCATATCTACAATACCAATTCATTACCAGTAGTTTCATAATTTTGAAGTCTAAAATTTCACACACATTTTTCATAACAAGTAATACAACCATAACATAACATTATTTGACTTTTCCAGCACCAATATATAACCCACACTATGTCTATGAAGCCTCTATAAATAAAGAATAGTACTATGATAATGCCGGCAACAAGGCCCCGGCTATACCTCAAACACATTACACACGGAACAAAAGATACATGACCCCGAAATGAAGTAAGACTCACCAAGTCAGCTGGGAAGAGGGTATACCGCTGTCACTGATCAACGTCTCCTGTTGGGGAACCACCTGCATCCATTAAAGATGCAGCGCCCCCGGCTAAAGGGACATTAGTACCGTCGAATAGCACTAGTATGTATAACTACACACCTTCTCAATAGAATGAATAATATTTCGAGGAGGAACAATCATAAAATCAATGGAAGCGTTGAACAATACCAAAACATCAAGTTAGAACCACATAAATTTTCAAGTAAATTTCAATATTTTTAATTTGCAGAAACTTAGTACCTATGTTTCATCGTTCACAATGCCATTATTCACAATACCAATACCACAGTACTTTTAGCACAAAGTCCGATCTCGACCCGATCGGCTAGTCCATCTCATTAGAGACATCAACCACAATCACTCTCAATATCAATACCACCATACCTTTGGCACGAATTCCGATCATGACCCGATCGTCTAGGCCATCTCATTAGAGACATCAACCCCAATCACAATTGCAATTGCAATTTCCAATACAATCACCACCATGTGTGTGGTAAGGCATCCGATCACGACCCGATCGGCTAGGCTGTTTCATTCGAGACATCAACCTTTTTATATCAGTCATTTTATTTCATACTTCTTTCACATCTTTTCATTTCATTGGCACTAGTAGCCACAATTATAAAATCATTCTTGGTTTGATGCGTTGGAAACTAGACTCAAAAAGCTTTAATTTGATAGGTAGATCACCTCCTAAGTCTTTATAGTTTGGTAGTAGCATGCGTTTGAAGTAGGATGTTGTGCGAATTGAGACACCCTTTCCACTTAATGTATCCAACTTGTTCCACACAAAATCTTGCCATTCCCAAAACTCCTTAGTATGTTACAGCACACCTTAAACACATATTTTCATTTCAAAATGATATGGTTCTATCCCATGGGTCTCCTTTAATACTCGAATACGTTATTCCCAAATACTGTTGGCGCACCTTTGATACCACATGCATGCAAAATAAACAACTCCCATACCCAAGAAGTGTCTTGCTAATTACCCATTCTTAGATAAATTTCGAAATTTAGGGCTAGGGTGTAGAATCTTACCTCTAGGATGAAGACCTATTGTGTTTTCCTTATTAATTTTCAAAGATTTGAGCAATAATTGAAGGACAATTTGTTAAAGATCACTCTCCCACTCTAGGACACTCTCTCACTCTCAAAATATCAGTGTTTTAGCTCACAAATGACTTAAACCTTGTCTCTACCCGGTCTTGGGGTTATTTAATGGGCTCCTACGTACGTGGCCACGCATCTGGGCAAGTGGCTGCGCACACAAGGCAGAAACTCCCAAATATGTGCGGTCGTGCATATGACATAGGTCAAGTACAATGGCCAGAACTTCCTGTATACATATCCAAATGACGACTGGTTTGATGCGTTGGTAACTAGACTCGAAGAGCTTTAAATTCATAGGTAGATAACCTCATAAGTCTTTATAGTTTGGTAGCAACACGCATTTGAAGTAGGACATTGTGAGAATTGAGACATCCTTTCCACGTAATGTATCCAACTTGTTCCACACAAATTCTTGCCATTTACAAAACTCCTTAGTATGTTCCAACACAACTTAAACACGTATTTTTATTATAAAATGATGTGGTTCTATCCCATGGGTCTCCTTTGATACTCGAACACGTTATTCCCAAATACTGTTGGCGCACCTTAAAATCATAAATCATTAGGAAATTTTAACGGGGCCTTACACTACCAGAGGCCAAAAATCACATCAAACAACACCAATTCTACGAATCGTAGCCTAATTCAAGCCTATTGAAACTTTGAAGATCCGACTTCCAAAACTAATGTCGATCTATACCAAAACAACTTTGATTGACCTCAAATTTTGCACACAATTCATAAATGACATGGCAGACCTATTCCAATTTCCATCATTGGAATCCGACCCAAGTATCTATAAATTCAACTCCCGGTCATCCTTCTCAACATTCCAAACTTTCAACTTTCTAACTTTTGCCAATTCAAGCTGAAATGACATACGGACCTCCAAATCACTATCCAGACATGCTACTAAGTTCAAAATCACCATTTGGAGCTATTGGAACAATCAGAACTACTTTATGGAGCCATCTAAATAAAATTAAAACTACGGTTAACTCATTCAACTTAAACTTCCAACTTTGGGACTAAGTGTCCCATTTTACTCTGAAACTCACCGAAAAACATAAACTAAATACTCCCAAAAAGTCACATAACCATAATACATCATAGAAGAGAAAATAAAAATGGTATGGAGCTAAAATACTTAAAACGACAGGCCGGGTCGTTACAGCGATCACGAGGAGTAAGTCGCAAGCACGTAGAGTGTTCTGGATGGTAGGCAAAATGTACTTCGAGTTCGCAAAGTCGTGACGCATTTGCAAAGCGTTGGATGAGCGTGGGCATTGTGATCATGAGTGGATGGTCGCATTCGCGTAGAAAGGTGAGTTCAGCTTAGGTGTCAGACAGTAAGCCTTCGTGATCGCAATGTTGTTTCCGTGTTCGTGTAGTTCAAGAGTGTGTTGTGCTTTATGTTTACAACCATGGGCTCGTGTTAGCGTAGAGTCTTTTGGAGGACTGGGAAGTTTTTTCTTCGCGATCGCAAGGATATGTTCACGATCGTGAAGGGTATACCTGGGCAGACTATTTAACATCTCTATTTCAAGGGTTTGGTCACTATACCACATTTTGAGTTAGAGAGCTTGGTTTTGGGCGATTTGGGAGGGGATTTGATCATGATTTGTGTTAGTGTAAGTACTTTGTACTTGAATTTGTTTATATTCCATGATTCTATCATTGGTTTAGCATTTAATTGGTTAATTAAAGTGAAGAAATTGGGGATTTTGGTAAAGCATTTCCTAAAGTTAAAATTTAGGATTTGAAGGTCATGTCAGTCGGAATTGGATGAAATTGGTATGGTTGAACTTGCAAGTGAATGGGTGTTCAGAGTTTGTGAGTTTGATTGGAATCCAAAGTGCGATCTTGGGGTTGACTCTTTGGGTTGACTTTTTGATTTTGATAAAGGTCGAAGCTTTATTGTTTGAAGTTGTTTTCTACAACATTATTTGATGATATTAAGTTGTTTGTGACTAGATTTGAATTGTTCCGAGGCCGATTCGCGTGGGAAGGGATTTTTTGAGTATTGACTCGCGCGTTTTGAGGTAAGTGACATATCTAATCTTGGATTTTAGGGTAATTAACCCAAGGAACTATGTTACATGAGTCATATTGAGGTGACGCACATTCTAGGTGTCGTGAATGGGTACGTGCACCGAGGTGTTCATGCTTAGGGGTTGTTTTAGATTATTATGAGATTTGTTTTGTTATCGCGCCTTGTTATATCTGGGGCATCTCGACTTGTAAAGTTATTTTAGCCATGATTCATGTTAAAATCGACGCCTAGGCTATGTGTTATTTGTTTGAAACATGATTCGGCTTGTTCTTGATGTTTATGATTTATTTTGCTAAATTGCACTCATAATATTAGTCACGAGGCTATGTTTGTGTATGATATCTTGGTATCAGTACTTTCTTATTTGATTCTTCACATGTTGTTGGTGCCTCATATGTGTAACACTGTTTAACTGAGTTTTGTGAGATGTGATTATCTGAGACTTGATCAGTTAATGACTGAGCTTGGGCCATAGAGCCGATTTGGTATTGATTTGGAGGTGACGCGTAAGCCATGCTCATATTGGGCTAAGTGTTATTGTTTTGGGCTGACACGTGCACTAGGCCCTATTACTTGGGCTATGTTATTATAATTAGCACTTGGGTAGGATCCTCCTCTCAGGAGTCTGACATGCCAGCAGTGGGTGCAGGCATATTGTTTTATATACCTTCTTGATGATGGGCAGTTATGCCAGCACTCGTACAGTGCTAGTGTGATTATTCTTGATGGCTCCATAGTGACATTGTTGAGTTGACATGTACTTTCCTCATGCTAGCTAGTAAATTAAATTTATTATCCGTGTTGGGCATTAACGGTTATATATGGAAAGTATGCCTAAATTCCTAATATGTGAACGAGCGGAATATGATATTATTGAGCTACATGCATACACTGTTTTTTCCTTTTTATCATGAGTTGTTATTAGTTATTAATATTGGTATCTGAATGTTTTTTCTTAGCTCGTTACTACTTTCAGACTAAGGTTAGTCTTTTTACTTATTGCATGGGGTTGGCTGTACTCATACTATACTCTGCACTTCATGTGCAGATCTAGGTACTTCCGGACGAGGTGATCTCTAAAGTTCTTGTAATGACTTGATTAGTTATTTTGAGTATTGTAGCCATGTTCCACTATTAATTGTCTCTTCGTTTTTTAATTGTGGTTACGTGACTTGTCGGCGAGATTGGTTTGGTTCCGGTTGAGTTTCGAAGTGAATTGGGACAATTAGTCCCAAAGTTGGAAGCTTAATTTGAAAAAGTTGACCGGAGATTAACTTTTGTATTAACGACCCCGGAATAGTGTTTTGATGGTTCCGATAGCTTCGTATAGTGATTTTGGACCTAAGCATATGCCCGGATGTGAATGTGGAGGCTCGTAGGTTGTTCTAACTTGAATTGGCAAAAGTTAGAAAGTTGACGGTTTGCAAGGTTGATAGGTTTGACCGAGGGTTGACTTTTTTTATATTTGGCTCGGATTCTGATTTCGAGAAGTGGCATAGGTCCATTATGCCATTTGGGTCTTGCATGCAAAATTGGAGGTCATTTTGAGGTGGTTAGGCTTGTTCGCCGTTAGTTGTGAATTTGGAAATGTTCATTAGTTCACTAGGCTTGAATTGGGGTACGATTTGTAGTTTTGTGGTTTGATGTGATTTGAGGCTTCGAGTAAGTTTGTATTGTGTTTTAGGATTTGTTAGTGTAATTGGTTGAGGTCCCGAGGGCTTCGGGTGTGTTTCAAATGGGTTTTAGACTTTCTTCATGTGTTGGAACTTTTGATTTTAATGCTTCTGGAATCCTTCTTCGCGATCACAAAGAATGGGTCGCGATCACGTAAAGTCTTTGCTAGCACATGTTTTTTTCACTTTGCATTTGTGAAGAGAAGGATGCGTTCACTAATTCTTGGGGTTTTTGTTTATCGTGAACGCGAGTGTCGGGCCGCGTCCGCATAGAAAGAAGGCGAGGTTGGAAGGTGGCATGCATTGTTCATCGTGGTCGCAAGGACGGAGCCGCGATCATGAAGCTTGAGGACATTTTGTCACCATGTTCGCATTTGTAGCCTCATGTTCGCGTAAGAGGTTTAAGGATTTGGTGAAATGCGTTCTTCGCGATCGCGAAGTCTTTTCCGCGATAGTGGAGAGTTGGTGAAATATAGTATTTTATTGAGAGGGTTTGGTTCATTTTAGCATATTTTGAGTTGTAGAGCTTAGTTTTATGCGAGTTTGGAGAGGATTTTCACGGTTTGGATTGGGGTAAGTGTTTTTGACTCAGAGTTGCCCATTATTCACGATTCCATCATAGTTTGTATTTTTTAATAAGTGATTTGTGTTGGAGAAATTTGGGGTTTTTTTAACAGCTTTCCAAACTTATAAATTGAGGATTTGAAGGTCGATTTGTGGTCATAAATGGATAATTATTTTTATGGTTGGACTCATATCAGGATGGGTGCTCAATATTTGTATGTTTGGTTAGATTCCGAGGTGCAGGCTCGGGTTGACTTTTTGAGTTGACTTTTTAATTTTCATTAAAGATTGAATCTTTATTATCTTGTCACGCCCCGAACTCGGGGAGCACGACCGGCACTCAA
>AWOL01S0079448.1:0-24877 GCA_000715115.1 Nicotiana otophora | reverse complement strand
AAAAAAAAAAAAGAATTGAGTGAACTTATTTTAAATTCAGTAAATATTTTACCTGTCAGAGTTGAGACTCAAGCCCAAACTGCTTGCAGGAATTGTAATAGGGTGCAGGCCCCAAATAGATTCCAATGAATTATTACCAGTTCTGCATCTCATGTAAGTTTGAAAGGTTGCAATTCCCACAAGCCAAATCTTTCCATTTTCTCCAATACTGCACACCAATCTCCCAAGTTCCATGATCATGTGTTCTACAGAAAAGCAGTAGCTAAAATTATTCCCTTGTCCACCTGAGTTATTGTTATTTGCCCTATAATCAGTAATCCACTTGAGATCTCCCAAGTACAAAACAACTCCTTTGCTCACTAGACTTTTCACAAGGCAAGTCAACTCTCCTATTCTTTGCTCAACTTCTTCTCTTTGGATATTAGCAAAAGTTGAAAGAGGAACACTTATGAGCTTAATTTCCTTGTCAACTTTTTCCATCACTCCTTTAATCACCCCTTCCAAACTACCAAGACATTCACCAACTATCACAATAGCTTTCCTCCTTTTGTTCATTAAACTTTCCACTACACTCATCACATCCTCATCTTTAACAGGAAAAGAAGGAGCAGTTACTTTGTTGCTTGCTTTTAGTCCACCACTTTGATGATTTGAAAGGAAAACATGGTTGTTGTTCACTTTGGGCTTACTATTGTTAAGAGAAGGATTATTTTGAGAAGAAAGTTCTAGAGAAACAGCTTGTTCCACATTGGTTTTAACTTGAGTACTTGAAAAGCCAGCTTCCCTCATTACCCTACTCACACTTGGATCATCCAAAATAGAGATAATAAGCTGCTCTAGATCTATCTTCACAGCTAGAAGAGGCTGCTGCTGGTTCTCTATTGAACCTCTCCTCTGGTGAGCTTGAGCGCGCTTGAAGGCGGCCACAAGTGCGTTAGAAATGGAAGGATGTTGATGATGACCTAACATCATGGGGCTAGAAGAAGAAGAAGACGACGATGTAGGGAGGCGGTTGAGGGCGACGTTGAAGCAAAGCTCAAGGGCTTTACATTGGAGGGGATGAGAGTGAGACTGAGACTGGAGACATGCTGTTCTAAGTAAGCCAGGAGAAGAAGAGAGCATGGTGTTTGCTACATGGAGAGGAGTCACTTGGGCATGGCCGCGACGCTTAGCAAGCACCACGGCTTGTTTTACTATGCTGCCTGCCTCTGCTGTTAGAGCTTGCTGCACTGTGCAACCTCCACTTCTCATATTTAAACCTTGATCAACAAAGGAGAAATTAAAACAAAGCTGAAAATTTGGAGCTAGGGTTAAGGTAGACCTTGTGAAAGTCTTGGTAATTTCATGATGACTACAGAATTAAAAGTTTCAGAAGTATAAACAAGCTAGCTAATAAATTAACTGATTTCTTGGCTTATCACTTTGTTGAGTTAAAATTGATCAAGAAGGGATTCAACAACTCTATAGTACTTAATATTTGGTAAAAACACAGAATCAGAGAAGGAGAAAACCTCTGAAGAATAGGTTTTGTTACGAGCCCTTTCCTTGGTATATCTTAAATGAAAGCTGAAATCTATACTAAGATTGTAGAGAGAGAAATGAGAAATATAAGGTTGGGGGTGGTGAAGGGGGCGGGGGCGGGGAGGAGTTAGCTTTTGTATCTTTTCCTAGTATTATGTTTTTCTTTTGCAGGACTTGAGGGCCTGTTCTTTTCTTGTGGGTGAGGTAAAATTTTGGGGTGGAAAGGTGATTTGTAGTGGAAAAGTGGAATGCATGTGCTGACAAGGAGGAAGAATTGCACCATTACCAAAGGCAATTCAGCTTTACTTTGTATGTAACGCTGTACTAAATATGGATGGTGATATGTTTCTCGAGTTTCTTTCTTTTCTACTGATAAAATATTAAAATTATCTTACAATCCTCCACTGGTCCTACTAAAAAGAGAAGTTAATATATACAGTTCCGAAAACAGAAAGAAAATATTACCATTCGCTTTGGTAGAATTTGGTCATCTTTAGTTTAAATTTCTCGGTCCTCAAATAAGCGAAACATAAACCATCAATAAACAAAACATGAATCCAAGACCAAAAATCTAAAGTAAAAGAAAACCATTGTTTTGTAGTAGTAATATATTTCATGATGTATTTTATTACTTATCCTAGAATTCTTTATTCTTAAAAAAAACTATGGGTATAATATATAGCCTAAGTTATTTGAGCATGTGAATATTATAGCTTTAGCCTTACTAAAACGTTAAAGTTAACCTTTTCTTGCATGGGCTTCTACTATTAAGCTGTAACGATCCGATCGGTCATTTTGAATATCATGGCCCCGTTTCTTCATTTACTGCTTAATTTATGCTTTACAATTATTTTATGACTTACCGGATTAGTCGGTTCGGGTCCGGAGAGAATTCGGAGTGAAATGAGACACTTAGTCTCACAATTGAAAACTTTAAGTTAGAAAAGTTGACGGATATGAACTTATGTGTAAATGACCTCGGAATAGAGTTTTGATGATTCCAATAGCTCCGTATGGTGATTTTGGACTTAGGAGCGTGTTCGGAAATTTTTTTGGAAGCCCGTAGCTAAATTAGGCTTGAAATGGCTAAAATGGAAATTTAAGTTTGGAAATTTGACCGGGGAGTTGACTTTTTGATATCGGAGTCGAAATCCGATTCTAAAAATTTGAATACCTATGTTATGTCATTTATGACTTGTGTGCAAAATTTGAGGTCAATCGGACGTGAATTGATACGTTCCGGCGTCGTTTGTAGAAATTGAAAGTTTTGAAGTTCATTAGGCTTGAATCTATGTGTGATTCGTGTTTTTAGCGTTGTTTGAGGTGATTTGAGGGTTCGACTAAGTCCGTATGATGTTTTAGGACTTGTTGGTATATTTGGTTGAGGTTCCGAGGGGCCCGGGTGAGTTTGGGATGGTTAATAGATCATTTGTGGCCTTGGTGGGATTGCTAATATCTATTGCTGCATTTTTTGGATTTTCTCTTTCGCATTCGCGAGTGGGCCCTCGCGTTCGCGAAGAGGAATTTCAGGCAGGTAGGATTTACTCTTCGCGTTCGCGATGGGGTCTTGCGTTCGGGAAGAGGAGCTGGGTTGTGCATCGTATTCGTGAAGGGAAAAATAGTGGGCATGGATTTTTGCCTTCGCGTTCGCGAAGAAGGGCTCTCTAAAGCATCGAGTTCGTGAGCAGTGTCTCGCGTTCGCGAAGAGCAAATGTTGGGCAGCACATTTTGTGCTTCGCGAACGCGAGGGACCTGTCGCGTTAGCGAAGAAGAGAGGTTTGGACAGAGAGTTTAAGTTCTGACGGTTTTTGACGGATTTGAGCTTGGGACGAGGCGATTTTCGGGAGTCTTTTAAGGAAAATAACGGGGTAAGTGTTCTTAACTCTATATTGATTAAATTACCCGAATTCATGATTGTTTTTATCATTTAATTGGCGAATTAAGTTGGAAAAGTTTGAAAACCCTCTTAGTTTAAATTGAAGATTTGAGGGTCGAGTTGGGGTCGAGTTTTGATATAATTGATATGGTTAGACTCGTGGTTGAAAGGGCTTTCGGATTTTATTACTTTTATCGAGTTCCGAGACGTGGACCCCACAGGCGATTTTTGAGCTAGAATTCGGATTTTTATGAAAATTTTGCATTTTCTTATGGAATTAATTTCACTAAATTTTATTGACTGAAAAGAATTATTTATGACTAGATTCGAGGCATTCGGAGGCCGATTTATGAGGCAAAGGCATAGCAGAGTAAAGAATTTTACGGCTTGAGGTAAGTAACAGTTTTAAATCTGGTCCTGAGGGTATTAAACCCCGGATTTTGGTATCATGTGATTATTTTGGAGGTGACGCACATGCTAGATGACGGGCGTGTGGGCGTGCACCGAGGGGATTGTGACTTGGTCCGCCCCGGAAAAACTGTAAAGTTAAATAATTTGTTGTTAGCTATGTTCTCTCTCTGTGCTGATAAGATTTGACTATAAATCATGTTAAAAATCATACTTATGCTATGTGATAGTACTGTTGGGACCCACAGAGGTCGCGTACTTGTTGAATTGCCTACTAAATGCTAAATGTACTCAATCTCAGTTTTTACTTGCATATTTTATCTCAGTCTCAGTTATTATTATTGATACATCATATCATTATTATTTGGGCTGATTTCATGATTAATGAGATCCCGAGAGACTGGAGAGATTTATGACTGAGAGAGGCCGAGGGCCTGATTGTGAGATATTGATATCATAGCACGTGAGTTGGTCGTGCAGATTCTTAGATTATACTATAGCACGTGAGTTGGTCGTGCAGCACGTGAGTTGACCGTGCAGATCCTTATATTATACTATAGCACGTGAGTTGACCATGCAGCACGTGAGTTGGCAGTGCGAATCCAAATATTTATATTATGGAACGTGAGTTGTCCGTGCAGATTATAGCGCTTGGGCTGTAGGAGCCCGTCCAGAGTCTGTACACGCCCAGTGAGCGCGGGTACCCATTGAGAGTGAGTGATGAGGGTCGAGAGCCCAGGGAGTGATGAAGGTTGGGAGCCCAGTGAGTGATTGTTGTCCTAAGAGGTTGTACTTAATTTTCATTTGTTGTTGCACTTAGTTGTTATCTGTCATTGTTGTAAAATCTCTGAAAGATTGTTGATATACGGATTACATGAATAGGAACTGTATAAAAATTGATTTGATATTAAACTGTCAGATTTGATAGCATGTCTATTCTTTGCTGGAATTATTAAAAATGAACCATAACTGTTTAGCTCGTTACTATCTTCAGTTCCTTATTTATTATTGTTACTTGCTGAGTTGGTTGTACTCATACTATACCCTGCACTTCGTGTGCCGATCCATGTGTTTCCGGACATAGCGGGTGTTGATCCTTTCACGCGGTTGATTTTCAGGAGATTTTGAGGTAGTTGTCGTGTTCCGCAGACCTTGTCTCTCCTTCTCTATCTCTTTGTTCACTGTATTTGGTCTCAGACTATTATAGACTATATGTTTCCGACTTGTATTCATATTAGATGCTCATGTACTCAGTGACATCGGGTTTTTGGAGTTTTTATATTTGTACTTGTGAGATTTCTCCCGCTGAATTTAATCAATATGTTTTCAAATTTAAAATATATGCGGTTTATTGAGATTGTAGGCTTGCCTAGTATTGAGATAGGTGCCATCACGATGGGTGAGATTTTGGGTCGTGACAAGTTGGTATCAGAGCCTAGGTAACATAGGTCTCAAGAGTCATGAGCAGGTTTAGTAGAATCTTGCGGATCGGTACGGAGACGTCTGTACTTATCTTCGAGAGGCTGCCGAACCCTTAGGGAAAATTTTCCTTCTTGTATTCTATCGTGCGAAATTGATTCAGCTTGAAACATAACTGTTTGAATTCCTTCCACGCATTCATATGCGCACATGAGCGCTCGGTATTAGCTGTGCATCGCCGGGTTGTGATTCTATGAACGAGGTTCAAGATGTGTATTCTGTATTTTGGTGATGGGCCAATCTGGAGGACTTGAGGCCAGGTTTAGACCACAGCTTAGGCTGGGTAGCTTCAGTTGTAACCTGTATATTTGGACTTATATGTCTGGTAATGTCCCTATGAGTGGAATTTGTGGCTCGATGAGCGGTATAACAGTTTTGTGATGAGTATGATGTAACTGCGGGGTGTGTTAAGACGATTTGAATGTGACGATAAGTGATTCCTTGAAATGTAAAAGAGTCCATTGGGTGCTTTATTTTCATTTTGATATGACGTACAATCTCGAGTGTGAATATTTTGAAAGATCTTTCACTTTGTTAAATTTTGGGGCAAATTAATTCTCATGTTTTGTCAATGAATTTGGACTCAAGAAGAGTAAGTGATTGTGTAGTAATTGTAGTTGCGAATGAGTATTTCTGATGATGATAGCTCGAGAAAGATAATCTTCGAAGAGACTTAGAGTCGGTAACATTCTGTTGGTTCTGGTACGACAGAGATGCATTTCGAGTTGATGCAGCAATTGGGCAGCAAAGTATGAGGAAAGACATGACGGGAGGCATTTTGCTGTGGTTAAAATACTAGCAGGTCAAGTAGGGGAAGTGGAGTTTGAGAAGTTGCTTAAAAGAAATGGTTAACCGAAGGAAGAGTGGCAGATTAGATTATGGATTCTATGGTAGGGTAGTCGCGCGCCTTGAGAAAGAGTAAAACGGTTTGGAATCGCGATAGAATGTGATTTTGGCCTGCAGACTGTATTTGGAGTGATGGTTACTGTATGTAGAAAGATTGAATATGGAAGAAATTAGTTTGTTTGAAATGAAGAGGGATGTGAAGATTTGATTATCGTTTCAGGCCCAATATGACTTGAGTTCAGAAGGTATTGTTGAACTTTCAGTTGATGTCAAAAGGGAAAGTGCAGACTTATACAAATGGTGGGCGAGTATGAGCTCAGGAGAATTTACTGATTGCGTGGTCGTTGCACCCAGTGCAGTGTCGTTGAGAGATGTCGGTAAAGAATTCCACACGTGGGTTATCTCTTGTGAGCAGTTAAAGGTAGCGTGATGTTAATGAAGCTTCAGCGATGAATATTACTTGCTACCCGGTAAGAGGTTGAGTGTGTGACTGTGGCTGGCAATTCAGAATATTCATGAAAAGCTTAACAAAAGATTTCGAGAAATTTGGCGGGTTAACAGTGCGAGATCTTGGTAATTGAGAAGGAGAAATCCTTATGGGTTCTAATTTTATATAATAGCAGATTAAGGCTAAGTGGGGGAGCCTACTATTGACAATTCGATTTCATGGTTATGTGCTAAATTTTAGTTTTGGTACGAGGCATATTTGTGGTTTAGTTATGACTTATAGAGGAGGAGATCGAGGATGACTCGGGTAAGTAAATTCCTAGATACGGGATACATTGCACTTTCTGAAAACATGATGTTATTTGGAAGGATGTAGTGCACACGAAGTATGAATTTGATTGGTCATGATAAGGCAGGGTTACTTATTTGAGTATTCATTGTGCTAAAGGAGCACATGTCTTTCGGCCCATTTGGGGTGGAGTAAATTAGATTTGAGCAAAGTGGATGACTCTCGAAAGGGTTCTAATGGATTCAAAACGTATATGTGGAAATTGAAAAATTTTCGAACTTGTATATCACTAGAATCAATTATTTACATTGGATGGTATGAGGACGTGCGGTAATTTTGTTTGACTAAGGATTCTACATTTCAGTATAAGAAAGGAAAGAGGAACAATTTTAAATTCGTATTAGGTATTTTTCAGAGTGAGTGTTACGGTTGGGGTATTTATGGGGGTGCTTAAGAAGAATACATTGGCTTATGGGCCTTAGGGCGATGTGGTTCTATGTTAGGATGTCTTGTAGGGAGCTTTGGGTAAGAATAGAGGTGTTCTGACAAGGAGAAATGTCAACTTGAGGGTAATTCAAAAGAAACTCGAAGAAAATAGGACAAATGGGTAACATGCCGGATCGATATGGTAATGGTATGCTCGGTTCTTTTGGTTCTTATGATGAGGTGAGGCTTTACGAGTGTTTTGTGGAAATACTCTCGGATTTGGAAACATGTGTGGCTTGGTCGAGTTAGGGGAGTTCAGTTCTGATAGCTTGGTTATGTGCAAATGGATTTCAAAGTGTTCATGATGGTTTCTACCATGGTTTGAACTGAATATTTTCTACTGGTTTGGAGAACGTCTTGTGCCGGATATTGATTTATATGTACAAGATGGCAGTTCATTCTTAAAAGAAAAATCACAAATTTTGGACAAAAGGGTCAGTTTTAGATATTTAGATAAATGTTATAACAGCTCGATAATCCCTGAGAAGGGTGCGCATTTCAAAAGGCGCATTGTGTTTCAACTTACGGACATTCATTGGTATTGTAATACTCACTTGGTTAATAGACTGATGATATTCAAATTATTGCTATATGACACGGAAGAATTATGAAAATATTCCTCATGGGAAGATGTGTTAGTCATTCTAGTGCTGGAGTTGGGATAAGTTACGGTGATTTATGTGTTTGATGAATTTGGAGACTGGGAGTTTTCAAAAGTATATTGTTTCGGGTTGTGGCCTGTTTGAGGTGAGTATTTTATTTTAAATCGATGGAGGCACTAGTTGCGTTAATTATTTGTGATAGCTATGCGCTATGAGTGCGCGTATATGTGAGGTTTGAGCCCATGTGCGGGCATTAGAGCAAGTATTTATACTCGAAAGAATTTAGGCTATAATATGCCTAGAATTGACTGTTAAGTGTAAAGTTATAACATTTACCGTATTCATACATTTGTTGAGGACTATCTGGACTATACTTAAGGTTACAAAGAAGATGATTCCCTAAATAAACAAGGTAGTTACTAATTCTGCGTTAAAAATTGCCGATCTGAAATGTGATAGCAGACTTTGCACATGCTTACACTATGGCGTGCTATTTATACCAGTCCAGGAGCATGAGAATCTTATTTTATTATCATATACAAGTGTACTTGTTTAATTGCTCCTGTATGATATGCTGGGACTGGAGGCATGTGACCATGTCAGGCGATTCATTGTATTGGTACGTGAGTTGTCCGTGCCGTGTGTGGGAATTCTATTTCTATAACAATTTATCTTATTCATTAATTCCCTTCTTCTATAATTGTGCACATGCGCCTACGGTTATCCTCTTCACGAAATTTGAGGAGTTGGTTGTAACATTATGGTTGTGGTGGTGCTTGTTGAAGTTGCAATACGTTTCTCTTCATTGAGACATTTCCCATATTTGGGTACACGGATTGCCCAGTTGTGGCTTGAGTTATATTGATGCGGCGTGTCCGTGGGATGGTTGTGTTTAATAAAATAAGGTCATTGGACCTAGAATGGGTACTATCAGGCTTGATTATTGTATATTCGGGAGGATAATATTAAAAGTCGGCTTAGGAGAGGATTGTGGTTTTGGTGGGAGCGAGAGAGCTCCATGGCTAGTTGATCTGATGAGTGGTTATGAGTTTTTGATTGTTTCTTTCATCATTGGCAGTGTACGAAGGTTTCAAAATGAAGTTCTATTGAATGCAGGGTTTTATACTAGTACTTGGTTGATTTGAAGTAGTTACTGTAATCAGGAATGGTGCTACGAGCGGGCAAGCTGTGTAATATGATAGGCGATTATATTCGTGATTATAGTTATATCTCAATGTAACTTGTTCAGACTCATACAATGTGTAAATGTAAGATTCGTGTCTTGAAAAGAAATTCTGAAGGTTTGGAATTGAATTCGAGGGTTTTTAGGCTAAGGTTAAATTAAAGATTTTCAATTGTATTGTATTTTCAGGCTTATGTGGAATAGGGTGGCATGGGATCACCCCCAGGTATGTGCGTGGTAAGGTGGAATAGAGATTTGAAGGTTAAGAACAACTCTTGGCACGTTCGAGGACGAACGTATGTTTAAGTGGGGGAGAATGTAACGATCCAACCGGTCATTTTGCGTATCATGGCCCTGTTTCCCCATTTACTGCTCAATTTATGCATTACAATTATTTTATGACTTACCGGATTAGTCGGTTCGGGTCCGGAGAGAATTTGGAGTGAAATGAGACACTTAGTCTCACACGTAAAAATTTTAAGTTAGAAAAGTTGACCGGATAGGGACTTATGTGTAAATAATCTCTGAATAGAGTTTTGATGATTCCAATAGTTCCGTATGGTAATTTTGGACTTAGGAGCATGTTCGACAATTTTTTTGGAAGCCCGTAGCTAAATTAGGCTTGAAATGGCTAAAATAGAAATTTAAGTTTGGAAGTTTGATCGGGGAGTTGACTTTTTGATATCGGAGTCGAAATCTGATTCTGAAAATTTGAATACCTCTGTTATGTCATTTATGACTTGTGTGCAAAATTTGAGGTCAATCGGACGTGAATTGATACGTTCCGGCGTCGTTTTGTAGAAATTGGAAGTTTTGAAGTTCATTAGGCTTGAATCTATGTGTGATTCATGTTTTTAGCGTTGTTTTGAGGTGATTTGAGGGTTTGACTAAGTCCGTATGATGTTTTAGAACTTGTTGGTATATTTGGTTGAAGTCCTGAGGGGTTCGGGTGAGTTTGGGATGGTTAACGGATCATTTGTGGTGTTGGTGGGATTGCTGATATCTGTTGCTGCATTTTTCGGATTTTCTCTTTCGCATTCGCGAGTGGGCCAACGCGTTCGCGAAGAGGAATTTTAGGCAGGCATGATTTACTCTTCGCGCTCGCGATGGGGTCTTGCGTTCGCGAAGAGGAGCTAGGTTGTGCATCGCGTTCGCAAAGAGAAAAATAGTGGGCATGAGTTTTTGCCTTCGCGTTCGCGAAGAAGGGCTCTCTAAAGCATCGAGTTCGCGAGCAGTGTCTCGCATTCGCGAAGAGAAAATGTTGGGCAGCACATTTTATGCTTCGCGAACGCAAGGGACCTGTCGTGTTCGCGAAGAAGAGAGGTCTGGACAGAGAGTTTAAGTTCTGAAAATGGGACTTTGTCCCATTTTCAGTTTTTGACGGATTTGAGCTCAGGAAGAGGCGATATTCGACAGTTTTGCAAGGAAAATAATGGGGTAAGTGTTCTTAAATCAATGTTGGTTAAATTACGCGAATCTATGGTTGTTTTTATTATTTAATTGGCGAATTAAGTTGGAAAAGTTTGAAAACCCTCTTAGTTTAAATTGAAAATTTGAGGGTCGAATTGGGGTCAGATTTTGATAAAATTGGTATGGTTAGATTCGTGGTTGAATGGGCGTGCACCGAGGGGATTGTGACTTGGTCCGTCCCGGAAAAACTGTAAAGTTGAATAATTTGTTGTTAGCTATATGCTCTCTATGTGTTGATAAGATTTGACTGTAAATCATGTTAGAAATCATGCTTAGGCTATGTAATAGTACTCTTGAGACCCATAAAGGTCGCGTACTTGTTGAATTGCCTGCTAAATGCTAAATGTACTCAGTCTTAGTTTTTACTTACACATTTTATCTCAGTCTCTATTATTATTATTGATACATTATACCATTGTTGTTTGGGATGATTTTNTGAATATGAGATATTGATACTATAGCTCGTGAGTTGTCCATGCAGCACGTGAGTTGGCCGTGCGGATCCTTATATTATACTATAGCATGTGAGTTGGCCGTGCAACACGTGAGTTGGCCGTGCGGATCCAAATATTTATATTATGACACGTGAGTTGTCCGTGCAGATTATAGCGCTTAGGCTGTAGGAGCCCCTCCGGAGTCTGTACACTCCCAGTGAGCGCGGGTACCTATTGAGAGTGAGTGATAAGGGCTGGGAGCCCAGGGAGTGATGAGGGCTGGGAGCCCAGGGAGTGATGAGGGCTGGGAGCCCAGCGAGGGATTGTTGTCCTAAGAAGTTGTACTTGATTTCCATTTGTTGTTGCACTTAGTTGCTATCTGTCATTGTTGTGAAATCTCTGAAAGATTGTTTATATACGGATTACATGAACATGAACTGTATAAAAATTGATTTGACATTAAACTACCAGATTTGATAGCATGTTTATTCTTTGATGAAATTACTGAAAATGAACCATAACTGTGTAGCACGTTACTATCCCCAGTTCCTTATTTGTTATTGTTACTTGATGAGTTGGTTGTACTCATACTACACCCTGCACTTCGTGTGCAGATCCAGGTGTTCCTGGACATAGCGGGTATTGATCCTTTCGCGCGGTTGATTTTCAGGAGATTTTGAGGTAGCTGCCGTTTTCCGCATACCTTGTCTCTCCTTTTCTTTCTCTTTGTTTACTGTATTTGGTCTCAGACTATTATAGGCTATATTTTTTAAACTTGTATTCATATTAGATACTCATGTACTCAGTGACACCGGGTTTTGGGAGTATTTATATTTGTACTTGTGAGATTTCTTCCGCTGAATTTAATCATTATGTTTTTAAATTTAAAAGATATGTGGTTTATTGAAATTGTGGGCTTGCCTAGTATTGAGATAGGCGCCATCACGACATGTGAGATTTTGGGCCGTGACAGAAGCATGAAATAATATTGTGAAAATTGCATCAGAAATGTAATACTGCTTTCCATCCAATTTGTTTTAACTGCTTGACTTGATTTGAAATAAGAAAAAAGACTTTTAACACGAGATCCAAATAGACTTAAAATACAAAAATTATTGTTCGTATGTCATTAAGGGTAAGAATAAGATACACAGATTAAAAAGTTTTGATACATAAAAAGGTGTCAATCTGTAGCCGGACAAAAAGATTTGGGGAGGATGGAGTGTAAATTGTCCTACTGAAGTTAATTTACAAGGTTTCCAAAACATGCTATGAAAATGGGGGAAATTTAGCAAATACCCATGCGGAGGAAACTATTTACCCCTCCTTACGTATGCCATTTTCCTATACCTATTGTTTTTTTAATACGCATCCAAATGAAGTAAGACTAAGCTACTTAAACCAAGCCAAATCAGGCCAAGCCAAACCAAGTCAAGCCAAACCAAGTCAGGTCAGGTCAAGCCAAGTCAAGTCAAGCCAAGCCAATTCAAACGAAACCAAACAAAGCCAAATCAAAATCAAACTAAGCTAAGCCAAATGGGTAAAAAAGTTGGGAGGGTCAAATGGGTAGGAAAGGGTTTATTTTATGCTCAATGAGTATTTTGCATAAATTGCTCATAAAAATAAATATGAAGCCTTTTAACTTAATGGAACACAAATGGATAAAGTTATTTCTTTTCCAATGTAAATTTTTATAATTCTTTTCAATATCAAGTCAGTTTAACTTGTGTGTGTTTGTGTTATAAGCAAACATAATGTAAACCCAACAGAATTCTAAGATTTGAATAATGAATAAAATATTTTTACTATCTATTTCTTAAGTCCATTGGTTGAATAAAGTTTTGTCAACTGTTCTATGTCATTAAGAAAGATTGGGCATTATTCTACAAAGATAATTACATTTTTCGCGTGCAAGGCACGTGCCCATTGCTACTAGTATATAAATTTAGTGAACTCTACCTTTCATACAAGTATTAAACTACAACTAGTTTCCTTAGTTATTAATCTATAAAGGTGGTCGTATTGGGTACCAACACATCCACCTATATATTCTAACCAAAATCTTTCTTGTGGTTTAGAATAATTTAGACTAGTATTGAGAGAAAACATACAAGAACCAAAGTGGAACTTTTATTTTGGCTCAAAAGATAACTTATACTATTAGGAACTGCCTAGACCTAGACAAAGCTTTAACTCAAAAGCTTCCCTCCTCTTCTCTCCTCCCCCTCCCCCACCTAGATCTTCTCCAACGAAAAGACTAATATGTGATTTTCTAAAAACAAATGCTAAAGAAAAGTTAATATTTATACTTTCCGTTCACTTCTGCAACTTGAAGGAAGGGTTAGTCTTTTGTGGGGTATTAGTACTAAGTACCAACAATGCAGCAATTAAAAATTGCTGGAAGGTTTTAAGTGTTTTCTCAAACGAAAGTGCAACAACTGCGCCGAAAAAGGAAGCGTTTTAGTTTAAATTACAGATAACTTCAAACGTTCTAAATTTATCCAAGTACAAACCCTCTATAAAAGGCACACAATTTTCCTAAATACTACGTACAATATTATCACAGAAAATTATCAAACGACATCCTTGACCATATTGTTTCAGTTAAAGAAAACCTTTACCCCCAATACCATTGCACCACCAAATATGCTAAGTTATTACCACCATTAAATGCGGTAGAATATATGAAATTTCTCGTTCTTAATTAAAGGTTTCACTTTTAAATTCTGGGAGTGAAGAAATCCTTAGTAGAGAGCGTATTCCTTTGATGGCCGTGGCGCAAGGTAAATATAAATTAGTCAAATCAGTGAGTACTAAATCGTTAAATTAAAAGAACATACGTTTGAAATAATTTAGCAAATATTTTAGAAGTCTAAAACATGTGTTGCTGCCCCTAATATTTGATTTGCTCTTTTGTAATGTAAGCACGCTGATAGAAACCTCTTGGTAGCACTTTTTTAATTTTATGTAATGATGCATATTACTATCTATAAAATTTCCTCTTTCAACTGAAAAATTCAAAAATAAAGTAAATTTGCTGGTCGGACTCAAAAGATTTCGTAATTCTAGGTCGTTGTGTTCTGCTTTGCTTTTCATCTCTAAGCGATTTGTCTAACGTTCTTATTCATTTGATCTTTCAACTGAATCTCTATGATCAAATAATGTCCGTCAATTCACTGCCTTCCCAATATATCTGAACTATTTAATTAATGTTGATTATGTGGTCCAAATCTACAAGTTGTTTCGTGTTGTTTTTCTTTATGTTTATAAGGATATTTTGTGGGGGCAATTTCGCTTTGTCTTGCCCATGCCATGTTAGGTTTGTGGTATCATTCTTCAGCGTGACATATATTTGCATATAAAGAAGAGCAACTCCACTCCCTATCCACCTTATCTTTGATGAATCCAACAGAAAAAACAAAAACCAAAAAAGGAAAAACCATTTGTAGTATTAAATTAAGATAAATAGAAAAAAGTTAACTTGTTCTACATAATTAACAAGAGATCTCACTTTTAATTCCTCAATCATCTTAAATTCTGCTTTTACTGGCCTTCTCCATGACGAACTGACAGAATAATATGTTGGGAACTGCTCTTTAGTCAATAGTCTCAATTTCCTCTAAAGTAATTGACGATGAAAAAAAAAAATTTATTTTAGGAATAGAATGTTTAAAAAGTGAGCTAGGTAACGATCGATCCCAAAGGAACAAGAAGCTTAGTCTTTTTCGCTTTTAACTATTTTTTGTTTTGAGTAATGTGACAATTGACGAGCACAAAACACATTATAAAAAAAGCTCGTGTTGGGTACAGTATAAAAAGTATCGTCTCCACATGATTGAATTAAACAATGTTCTAGTAATTCTTGGCTTCACTCTGTTCAGGATGACGACAACAACAACAACCAACCAATATAATCCAACTAATGGAGTCTGAGAAGGGTAGTGTGTACGCAGACCTTACCCCTATCCTGGGGTAGGGAGATTATTTCCGATAGACCCTCGGCATCCCTTCCTCCAAGAACTCCCCACCTTGCTTTTGGGGTGACTCGAACTCACAACCTCTTGGTTATGAATAACTCTTTAATTTGAGATGGTTAAAAGAACCACAAGTAACATACTAAATTTATGAAATTAATTAAGATCAATCACAGAAAACTTGAGATTTGAGCTTCTGTCGAATGAACTCAATATCTATCGAATAAACTAGTGATATGCACAGTGAAAATATGTAAGAACACGTTAATAAGAATAGTCTTGAAAAACAAAATTTCACGAATATTTTTCTAACTCAATATAATGCACTTGATAATTTAAACGGCTCTCACGATTGCTTAGGAGAATCATAATATGAAATAAACAAGATAATGCAAGATGTTCACCAATTTAGATTAAATAAAGTAGTACATAACTCTGCAATTCAATTCAGAAGTCTTCAACGAATTCAAACAAATAAAAAAATAGTTAAATTCATAGATAACAATCAAAATATCACGTCTATCACAATTCTAAGGTAAACTACTCCGTAGATGCGGAGGAGTTTACCACAGATAAGTTTGAAGAAACAGAAAATATTAAGATCAATGTTACAATTCGAACTCCCGTATTGAATCGATCGTTGGTTGAAAACTGATAAATTCATGTGTCTTCATGCCTTAGCCATTCTCCCAATCTATCTTAGGTCGAATCAACCTTCAAAATTATATTTAGGAAGTATTTATACCATGTACATGTCGTGTCCCTTTTTCTCGCGAAAGCGGGTTTTGACATGTGACAACGCTTTTAAATGAGTATTAAAAGTGAAGAGTCGCCACCTAACAATTTTAAGGTGCGTTGGGCACCTATTTGCGAGTAACTCTGATCAGAACTAGTCTATGTCACCAAAGATCGGGTAAGGGCTCAAATTACCTCAAAGAGAAGGTGTTAGGTACTCTTCGAGGTCCACAACTGTGGGTCTCGGTCGAAGTTCAAACTATGTGAGATTATCATATTACAATTGTCCTAAGTGATCATATAAGTGAAGGAAGACAAAGAATTTAAAGATTCTATTGTGAACGAATGTAAAGGAAATCGAGCAACAATTAAACTATATAGATGGTTAATACTAGTCTTTTGAGGTAACATGGTACCACTTAACTATTCTATATTTGATGACTAAGTGTGAACAACAAGCATATGAAAGGTGGGAGGGGGAGGGGGGGAGAGGTTCCTAAGTTTTTTAGCCTAAAGGATCACCCTATGTAACATAAATAATACTTCGCAATCCCTTTAAGGTACATATTGCTCATATTATTCAACGGACACAGACTATCATCTCCTGCTACCCGATTACTTTGTTAAAGTTGTTTACTTAAAGACGCTCTAATTCGATTCTAGGTCGTATCCTATACGTGCACTACCCGTCCCATGCCTATGGTCCAGGAGGCTTTGGACCTACTATTACGTGGTTCTAGACTCTGCTTAGGATGCTAAAAAATGATAAAACTAGCGCACATTCAAACACATATAAGACTTCACATAAATGCAACAAAAGGCTCAAGTTAATCCCTACATATAAATAGTGAATGCACGCAGCAGATTAGGCAGTAGACAATTTCAGAATTAAGAAGCATTATAGTCGTTAAGTCCTATAGGCATAGCTTCTAGGTGATTATGATTTTCAGCGTTGTACATGCAACATTACAGCTTTAGGCTAACAGATTTGTATATTAAAGGCGTTACAGGTCCTATAGACGTAATCTCTACTTGTTCGTACGATGAGGCAGTAAAACTGTTTGAAAACTTTGAATTTACGACATTGATTTTATAGACATACTGTCTAAGATGAGTAAGAGTATCCTATAGATAGGATTTCTAACGGTTGACAATTGAAATTGGTTTTAACACTTTATCCCTATAAGAATATTTTTTAGGCTGGCAGTGCGAATACAATAGCAACAACAACAGTTAATTAATCAATTAAGGTCCTATAGACATGATATATAGATAAATATTAATAGAAGCAGGTCTTTATCGCTTAATGCGATCCTATAGACATAATATCTAACACATGGCAATAGAGAAAATTGAGCAAATAACCAATGATATTGGAATACAATAGGCAGCTAATAACGTATAGGAGTGGAGCATGTGAACAAGTGAAGCACTTAGGTCCTATAGTCATGTTATCTAATAAGACATAGAAATAGAGCATGTTGAGCAAAATGAAACACTTAGATCCTATAGGCATGTTTTCTACCCTTTCATGCGAGAATTAAAGTATCCCAGCCCCCCACTTTTCACTAATTCCCAGCTATTGTTATTATAAATTATTACAGGCCCAAAATGAAAAAATGCATGCTCAAACGTTACAAACTAAAACAAATACTGGCCCAATAAACAGTTGCAGGCCTAAAGAAAATTACCCAGTGATGTTTCAAGGCCTATGGCAGGATTATAAGCAGCAGACCCAGTTTCCAGGCTCACCCAAGGTATTAGAGGGTGTGAATTACAAGGTTCAACTCATATATGGCCCAACACGGGGCCCAAATTGGAGACTTACTCACCCAACAGTTGCAGATGAACCAAACTTAACCCCACGAGTCACCAAACCACACATGGAAAACTAAAACAACTTTGAGGCCTAGTAACAATGTTTTTCATTAAGACATAAAGATAGGATCATAGAACATGTTGACATGGCACACATAGATAGGTTCATGCTGCATTTCTAGAAGCTAAGGGGGACAAGATTGACCAACGTAGGATGGCAAACTATTTCAAAAGAGGTTTCAAATAAAGCATAGCCAGAACTAGCCTAGAGCACTCCCAAACATGGGATCTGATCATGAAAGCTGAGGGATCGGTAAAGAACATCCTCAATATGGTAAGTTTAATATGGAAACAAACAATATAGGTTCATGGTTGAGCAATTACTTAATAGGAAAAATTATCATGCTGAACATTAATCACAATACAAGAGACATATCAAACTTCACTAGTATGAGGAGCAAGTATCAAATCTAGTGCTCTTTGGACACATGTGGTGAAAGAAGGCTAGCTATAAGACTTATTCCTATGGTCTTAATTGGTATTGAGGAATGCATGATTTTAGCAAGTCAACAAACACTCAATAGAATCACAAATGAGTGATATCAGGTCCTAATGAACAACAGGACCAGAAGAGTAACAAGTTAAGCATGAATGCCTTAGCATGAATTAAATTACTTCCTAAGCATAAGTTTGGTTGACATAACAATCCAGAACAGGGCAGAGAGGCAAACTCATGATTGACAACAAACATCATCATAACATAGTACACTAAACATGTTTAGTAGAACCAGAATTCATAGTAGGCAAAGACACATTAAGACCTAGATTGTCACATAAAGGCTAGATATTGCATCTCACCTTAAGTAGTATTAAACAACACAAGATTGAACTCGCATGGAACACATATTAAAGCTCACAATTGGCTGATACCATAGTTAGGAATTGGTCATAGTAGAGTATTAGATACATTAGAACACATGAGTAGATCTATCACAAGAATGCAGAACAAAGTAAGGGGATAAACTCAGGAAGAGTAGCAGGTAATAAGAATTCGAACACACATTAGGGTAAACATGCTTAAGAGAGCCAGAACCAAGGTTAAAATTAGGCAAGTTCAGATACTAAAGAAGTATAGAGCCTCAAGAATAACTTCAGAGAAGATAGGGATGCGAATAATAACATGTTGATTGACAAAAGTTTCAGGGACATAGATATATAAATAATGAACTCAAATAAAAAGAGAATGAAATAATGGAGGCAGTGCTTAACCTCATGCAATGTAATGGAGACAGTGCTTAGTCTCATGCAAAGGAAGGCAACGTTTAGCCTTATGCAATAATGGAGGCAGTACTTAGCCTCATGCAATGTAATGGAGATAGTGATTAGTCTCATGCAAAGGAAGGCAACGTTTAGCCTTATGCAATAATGGAGGCAGTACTTAGCCTCATGCAATGTAATGGAGATAGTGATTAGTCTCATGCAAAGGAAGACAACATTTAGCCTTATGTAATTATGGAGACAATGTTTAGTCTCATGCAAACAAAGGTAGTGCTTAGCCTTATACAATGATGAGGGCAGTGCTTAGCCTCATGCAATGTAATGGAGAAAGTGTTTAGTTTCATGCAAAGGAAGGAAGTGCTTAGCCTTATGCAATAATGAGGGCAGTGCTTAGCCTCATGCAATGTAATGGAGAAAGTGTTTAGTTTCATGCAAAGGAAGGAAGTGCTTAGCCTTATGCAATAATGAGGGCAGTGCTTAGCCCTATTCAAAGAATGAGGGTAGTGTTTAGCCCTATGCAGGAAAATCAATGATTAAATGTGAGTGGAAAAAGTGGTCCTTAGCTTGACACGTTTATGCTTGACGACTTCTGGCAGTGTGAAGATAGTAATCTTATTATATGTATATATTTGCAGACGTGCTTGTTATTTCCATTGTGACTGCATCCAAAGAAAAATTGTGAGTTTCGGGGGAAAGGTTGGTTCGTGCCTTTGATTATTCATTTCGTCTTTGCTCTTTGTCTTGATGCCTTGTTCGAGTCGCCCTAGGTAACGTCTGGCTACTACAAAAAATAAAATTTTCAAAAATATGCATTTGTGATAAGTTATTTATAAAATGTAGTTGTTCAACATATGTGATGATGCATAAAACAAATAATTTTGTCGAATCAGCAATTGTGTCACGCTTTGAGACATTACAACCTCCTCAACTCGGAATTTTGAGGACCCTCCTCAAAATTCTGCCCCAGTTTAAATACATACTTCCGAAAATGCATTTCTTGGTAATCCTTGACATAATGAGATTGACAAACTCGAAATCTTGCCCCAGTTTTTTACCATAGAGGGGAATGAAGATTTTATTATGATATGACCGAACCCACAGGGCTACCTACGTATCCCCTCTTAAACGGGAATCAGGTCAAGCATAATTCAAGTTACATCAAATAGAAAGTGCAAACATAATCTTAACGTAATATCTCTTGAATGCGTCTGAATTGATAGGTTTTGGCCATATTTCTCCATCTATCTCTACAAGTATAAGCACTCCTCCTATCAGTTCTCGATGAACCATGTAAGAGCCTTGCCAGTTAGGTGAGAATTTCCCTTTTGCTTCGTCCTGATGGGGGAAAATTCGTTTCAACACCAATTGCCTCGGTGTGAATTGCCTCAATCTAACCTTTTTGTTGAAAGCTCTTGCTATTCTATTATGGTAGAGTTGACCGTGACATACTGCATTCATCCTTTTACCGTCAATGAGAGCCAGTTGCTCATACCGGCTCCGTATCCATTCCACGTCGATGAGCTCAAACTCTTATATGATTCTTAGGGAAGGAATATCATCCCCGGCAGGTATAAAGACTTCAGTACCATAGACCAGTAGATAGGGTGTTTCCCCAGTAGATGTACGAACTGTGGTGCGGTACCCGAGCAAAGAAAATGGTATCTTCTCATACCATTATTTGTAGTTGTCCACCATTGTAACACCCCGAAAAATTTCGAAGTACTTAAGCGCTATTAAGAAAGTTGATATATGCTAATTATATTATTTTGTGTGAAGACGAGGACTATTAATAGGATGGATATCAATTAGATATGATAATAAGTGTACAGGGCATATTATAAGTGATGTGGGGTCTAAGAAGAGCCCTAAGTCCAAGTCAAGTTGGAAATTTCGTTATGGGATAAAGTTTCAAGTGAGTTCACACAAGACCTAAATTTAAACGAGCATAACTCTTATGATATGAAGAGTTATATGGTGTATTATCTATCAAAGGAAAGGACTATGTGTCTAGTTTCTACTTCTTCAAACAGTTCGTCCTTTGAAAACTCCTACAAGAAGTTATGACTACATTACCAAAGGCTGACAGAAGGTGTGATTCTGCGGCCAATTCTGCGATCGCAAAAGTGGTTATACGATCGCAAAAGTGGTTATGCGACAGCAAAACTGGTCGCAGACCTGACCAGCACAACCCAGTTTTAGGCATCGATTTTGCGGTGCATTGTGCGACCCACATACCCATTCTGTGGTCCATTATGCGACCGCAGACCTGATTTCGGAGGGTTAATTTCTCAATTTTCATAACCCGACCTCATTTTGATAAATAGCCTTTGGGGCTTATTTTGGGGTATTTTTCTGAGGGTTTTAGAGAGAGGTAAAAGCATTTTAGAGAGAGAAGGAGGAAACCTAACATTCTAATCATCCAATCTTGCACCAATGTTCAAGAATCAAGGAAACCAATCACAAGATCTTCATCTAATAGGTAAGATTCAAACCTCCAGTCTTCAATTTCGAGTTTGGGGGTAAAAGATGCGTTATTGGAAGTTTGATTCTTGGGTGTAAGAGTATTATTTATACATACTTGTAAAAATAAGGTTTGTGGGAAGATTGTTGAGCTCAAATAAGTAAAGATTGGGTTGTGGAGTGAAGGAAATCTTGTAGAAGAACCTTATAGATACATTTGCACACCTAGTATTTCATAAAATGCTCAAATGAGCCGAGACCATGAATATCTTCCTAAATATGGTTCAATTTTGTTATGTCTCAAAATAGACTGGGATTGCTAGAATTCTTGAAACGTTGTAGTAATTTAAGTAAAGATCAAAGCGAGGTATATTGGCTAAACCTTCTCTCTTAGAATTGAATTCCAAGATGTTCCCGTAAGTTCTAAGTATGGTTGTCTCAAGTTCCTTATTCTATGTTCCGAGTTGTTCCCAATAAATTCGATTGTCCCGAATAAGCAAAGTGATGAGAATTGTGTAATCAAAACTTATTCCGAATATTCCTATAACATTATGTTTTCCTTTGGGAATGTGTTTAAGAATGATATGTGTATTAAAATACTATGTCTTTGAGTCGTGTTTCAAATAAAGGTTATGATGCCAAATTGTGTGATAAAATCTCAATATTCTTAAGACTCTTAATTTCTCATATGTGTACCTAAAGTCTTGATTGAAAATGTCTTATTGTTGATAATCTATAAAGATGGTTGGAAGTGAAATAAGTGAATTGGGGATATAGAGTGTGGCCAACGTGCCAAGAATTTAAGTTATAGTTGTGGCTAGTGGTGCCAATGAAATGAGAATATGTGATAAAGATTATGAAATGAGCCTCGACTCAACTGTTTTAAAATGACTTCGAAAATAGAATTGCCTAAAAGCTTTTGTACTCAAGTCATGCCATATGTGGTTGTTTTAACAAATAGTATGCTTTGTGAGTATTTCAATGTATTTTGCGTTCTTACATATTTGTGAGTGGAAATTGTGTATTTTCCTTTTTGGGGAAAAATATTTCAAGAATAAATTATGCGTTATTTGTTGATGATTTTAACTTGCGCATCAATTGCCAATTATTTTACTCCATTTCTCGGAAAAAAATCTATTGTGCTTAAATTGTTCATTTCTAATGAACTTAAAGTTGTGATTTTCGGAATATTCTATATGTTGATATTTGATGGTGATCTTTGAAATTAAAAGAGGTGAAAGTGTGGAATATGAAATACGGCCATCGTGCCTGGACTAAAGAATCATGTGAATGGCCAAATGAGCAAAGGAAATATTGTCGTTGTGAATGACTGAAAATACTAATGATAATTTATAAAATGTGAAAGATGTTGAGGTGAGTACAATCTTATTTATGTTACCTCTGTGTGCAAATCAAATCAAAAATATTTTTGGGAGAATCATTAGCAAAACCGAGGAAGGGTGGGTCATAAGGCCCGCACCTGAAACTACACGTGCTAGTATAGGGGTGGATTGTGATTATTTCCCTTATTTGGGATGAAATTGAAATATTGGAGAAATTGTGATATTAGTTCCCTTAATTGGGATGAAACTGGTTACAATTATGGATTGAAAAAGTCAACCCACACGGCATATGTGGGAAGGCGGCCTAGCTGATCGGGTGGACATCGGACGCCATGTTGCGCACATGGTGG
Organism: Nicotiana otophora; assembly: GCA_000715115.1. Classification (NCBI taxonomy): domain Eukaryota; kingdom Viridiplantae; phylum Streptophyta; class Magnoliopsida; order Solanales; family Solanaceae; genus Nicotiana; species Nicotiana otophora. The sequence goes on along the minus strand of AWOL01S0079448.1, from coordinate 1,878 downwards.
TACTAATCTTGGCAACAACTTTCTTTCGCATCACATGTCAAACCACATTATTCGTGGGGAGATGGCCTAGCCGATCGAGCGTGATCGAACTTTGTGCGAACAAAGACGGCGGTATATCGGTGCTGTTGATCTCCCAATCAAAATTATATATGAAGTTCGTATTTTGAAAATTATTATATTTTAACTGGACATTTAGATATTGTTGATTGTGACTTGCAGTTTCTATGTGTTGCCTTTTCTTATATGGAGATTCTATTTTGAAAGAGGACTTTTAGCTATACATACTAGTGCTATTCGACAGTACTAACGTCTCTTTTACCGGGGGCGCTGCATCTTTAATGGATGCAGGTGGTTCTACAGCAGGCGATATTGATCAGTGATAGCAGTACACTCTTTTCAGCTGATTAGGCGAGCCCCACTTCATTTCGAGGTCATGTATCTTTTGTTTCTCATGTACTGTGTTTTGAGGTATAGCCGGGGCTTTGCTGTCGGCATTTCCATATTACTCTTCTATTATACTTAGACACTCGGTAGACAGGGATTGAGTTGTGGTTGATGTTGGGAATTGAACTAGAAATGTTGGTATTTAGAAATCATATTTTTCATTAATTCTATAAACTCGTTATATTTTGAAAATTATGAATGAAGCTGCTAATGTGAATGAAAAGAAAGTTGTTAATAAAATCTTTTCAGTGTTTGATTAATGAAATACATCTCCTCTTTATTCATGGATGAGTTTGGGTAGAAGAAAATCTAACAGGCTTGCTCGTCCGGGTTCTCTCGGTTGAGCGCCGGTCATGCTCCTCGAGTTTGGGGCGAGATAAACTTGGTATCAGAGCCTAAGGTTTTAAAGTGTCCTAGGATGTCTCGAAGCCGTGTCTAGGAGAGTTCTTCTTATCGGTGTGTTGTCGACTACATCTATAATGAGGAGGCTACTTGGACATTTAGGAATTTCACACTTCTTTGATACTCCAGATCGTGCGATAGTGCTCAAGATAGGAAACTAATTTCCTCGTCATGTCTCATTTTCCATATGAGTAACCTACGACTTTGAGGTAGCGAGGAGTGAATGAAACAACCAATTGCTAGGGGAAGTGCTTAATGTCACCACGCCATCAAATTATGTGGTGAGAGCACATAAGAAATGAAAGAGGATTATTGGCATCAATAAGCCAGAATGTTTGATATGAAAGAAGAGCCACTCGGGTTTATGTTAGATGATTCTTGAAACATGTTATGGTTGTGTAAAGAGGGGGCACAATAAGAACAAATGTCCTTAGGTTGGATACACCCATCTCGGTCTGCCCGATATGCAGGCGAAAATATTTTGCGTCATGTTGTAAGTATGCTCAAAAATGTGTTAGGGAGATGTGTATAAGAGACAGATCTCGGTCTGCCCGATATGCAGGCGAAAATATTTTGCGTCATGTTGTAAGTATGCTCAAAAATGTGTTAGGGGTGGTAGATTTGGGCAATTCCAAAGGTCCATACAACGAGCTGTTGCAAAGGTTGTTACTCCCGCCATGAAGGCTTGGAGGAAGACTAAGGGGAATGCTTACGATGTATGCAAAAAAAGGGTAAATATCAGGTAAGTAGGGCGAGTCAGTTTAGCGGACCCCATCCTCCTTGTGTGAAGTGTATGAGATGTCATTCGGGGGTATGTCACTATGGTACTAATGTATATATTGATGTGAAGTTGAGGGGCATCAATTAAGGTACTGCCCTGTCAATCCAAAGTCATCAAGTAAGTCACTCCTCAGTACATCATTTTGAACACCGCATTATTTTTCTTGTTGTATATGTTCATCCATATTGAAGAGGCCTACATAAATATGGTCTTAACCAAAATGTTGAATCACAAAACGTTGCATGTACCTA